>RJWT010022826.1:0-17076 GCA_004365215.1 Cuniculus paca | reverse complement strand
CACCACCATGCCCAGTAAGGGGAAATTTTTAAACCACATGATATCATATTAATATCTTGAAATCAGCCATAGCAAATAGTCTTTTCCTAGGAAAATTGGTAATGAATGGCCTTTCCATAGTGGCTAGGGGCACAGATATTAGAGAGACCATTTGTGTCCAAGGTCCTGCTCCGTCCATTGATAACTGTGTACCATTAGGTAAGGCCCTGAACTTCCCTGTGCCTCACTACACTCCTTACAAAAGTCAAGATTATAGTAGTAACCACCTCATGGGCTTGTTCAGAGAAATAAGTGAGTTTGTGTTTGTAGTAATTAAAACAACACCTGGACCATTATAAGCATTGCACATCCTTTTGCTTTAAAAGTACTACGTACATCATATTTCTTCTTAATCTCACCTCCTCTGCGTTAGGGCCATCCTCACCCAAATTTCCTGTAGACTCAGAATTCTTTTCCCAGTACAAAACCATACAGCATTTAACGGGCTCTGAATGGGACACAGGTGTCCATCCTTGAAAAGATTGCTGTAGCTGGAGGGTGCTGATTGGCTTAGACCTCTGCACCTTGTTTACCTAAGTGGAAACTCCCAATATACAACTATCAAAAGAGAATATATGCTAGGGGAAATAAACCCAAAGATACACAAATCTCCACTAGTACGTCCTTGAAAATATAGTTTACTATAAGATGTAGACCCCATTAAGAATGTGAAAATAATTAAAATGCGTAACTCTGGAATTGTGTGACTTCTCTAAGCTTCCCTTTTCTATCTTCACATGTGATAATAATACCTAATATTTCCTTGAGAAATAAATAAGCCTAAATGATACTACAATACAATAAAATACAATATGAAAGGATTGTAAGTATGAATAAATTAGTAATTCCCATTTAATCAAAGTCCATTGCATGCAGAAGTCTGTGGGGAAATTTAAGAAAAAAGTCATTTTCTACTTTCTAAAGATTTCTTTAGGAAACTTTATAAAGGAAACTTTATAATCATTGGAAATTTCAGATAAATGCCAAATTTCACTATAGAGAGGAAAGTATAAAAAATATATTTTAGATATTCACTTAAACTTTTAAAGCTGTCTAAATGCATTCTAAAAACTGTTTTATCAGCAGGGAATGAGGACATTATGTTTGCTATTAGGTGAATTTTATCCTTACTAAGATGTTTTTGACTATGGCAGTGTTTTCAGTGTGTTTATTGAAAGTACTTGAGATCTATCTCTCCTAAGTTATCCCCTGACCAAATATCTTAATTTGGAAGTCAAGTCTGAATTAAGAGAAAGAATATTTGTTTTGGATGTCTGAAAATATTTACTGTCACATTTAGTAATAATTTCATTAAGTATAATAATTAAGTCCAATATGGTTTGTTTCTTTGTAATATATTGTAGTCAGACATTTGAATTAGCTATTTGGTAACAGTTTGTCCAGGAAATCAGCAATTGCCCTAAACAAAAATTGAAAATTGAACTATCTCTGAGATTAAAAGTGCCTTCTGTTTGCTGGTGGATCAAGATATTTTATACCTAGTGAAAAAGCTGTTTTGAAATAGAAAAGAAAGGGGAGCTATAAAATATAGGAACATTCATTTAGACATTTAGGGACATTAATTCCAGACATTTTAAAGAGGATTGTGTGCCATTTATATATTCTAGATTCGTGGAGCTTTATGGTTCTGGTTGTTTAACAATTAGCAGTTACACCATTGGCTTGTGGAGCTTTCTTATGAAAATTAGAAAAAGGAGCTACTCTAGGTCCCAGAGGGAGGAGAGGTGGTGGGTGAATTCTGGTTCTTAAAAGAATAGGGTGGGCAGTTTGGATTAACTTTTCCCTGCTAATTAGCACTAACAGCTTTTAATATCGCTCACTTGATTTGTCATCTCAACACACCCACTATTGCTTCCAATAAATATGAATGGCACCCAACTCTCTTTATGGGATTATAAATCTCTTGGCATGTCTTCGGTTGATATTTAAGTTAGAAACATCATCTCAGTATTGTTTCATTTTGTCTTAGTGTAGAGGTTCCAGTATTCTACGCCAGTAAAAATCAGTAGACCCTTAATACTAGAATGCAAAGGAACACTTATGAGGAATATTTTTGTCCACTTGCTATAAGGAGTCCCCTTGGGAGGATCATTCCCAATAATCCATCCCTTCAACCTCAAAAGAGTGTTCTCAAGATATACTGGAACAGATATTAGAATAAATGTGTTATGGAGGTGAAATTATCATTGTCTCTCCCCTGATTTTGTTTTCTTGTGCTCTTTTTATGATCTCTGGTATTTCTAGATATTTCTTTTTTTTTTTCCTGATTTAGCAGATTTATTAACATATAATTTTCATACCATAAATTACACACAGTTTATGAATACAACTCACTGACTCCTAAGTGTATCTGTAAAGTTGTGCTATGTCACCACAATCCACTTTTAAAACACTCCCTCAAAGAAAACTTGAACCCATTAGCAGTCCAGGACTTTCTTTGTATTGCATTGTTACAGTCAGGGTTTGACTCATCTTCTGGTGTGAAGGTCCCCTTCACTTCCTTTCCCCAACTTTTATGCAGTACTGAAGAGCCCTTTACATACTCATTGTGAAGCCCTGGGAGACTCTTCTTTTCTGAAGTTGCTTACTTTTTTTCTTTTTAAGTGGCTTAAGTAGGAAAGAGCAGATGGAGCTCCAAACATTTTGGAAGTAATGAGTGCAAGTCAACCCTTAGGTAATCGCTTTCATGTTAAATTGCTGCACTACATCCATGTCAAGTATCAAAAGCATTCTTGACCTTCAACCTCCACCAACTCTGATGTAATGAATGACAGTATATATCTTTCCACCTACATCTGCTGCAGCAAAAACTCCAAATGTAAACATTCATGCTGTGAAAGATCATGTGGATTTGGAACACTCTCTGGACAATTTTAGGTTGACAGGAAACGTTTTTGACAGTCTGTGATAGATACTATCTGACATCTGTGTATTTTAACCTCTTTAAGGGTGACCTATAATTATTTTCCAGCAAATTAAATATACTTTGATAAGCTAAATGTCCACATTGCAAAGTATTTCTCATATGTTGATTCTAATCAACCTTTAGCTTTTAACACATAACATATTTTTCAAGGTCACACAAAATTCTATTAACAGTTTTGACAGACTAGATCTTTATCAAAACACAAGGTTATAATCAAGGATGTGTTGTATTATGTTTAATTATGTGCATCATTTTAAAATGAATATTATAATTTAAAGTAACAGTACTCAAAATGAAGCACTCTGGAGTATTAATCATGTGGATCCAGAATCCAAAGGCCTGGGTTGTAAACCTTTGAGCTGGCCACCCATCTTAGTCTGTTTTGTGCTGCTACATGAAAATAACACAGACCAGATGACTTATAATTTATAAATTTATAATGAATGTAATTATTGGCTCATAGTTCTGGAAGTTGAAACATATAATATCAAGGTTGTGGCGTTTGGCAGGAGTCTTCTTGACACATTGTAACATGGTAGAAAGCAAGACTATGAGAGAGGAGAGAGAGAACAAAAAGAAAAAAAATGGTATTTCACTTATGAGAGTGGATCCTAAAAACATCTTCAAAGTCCCATCCCCCAATACTATCAGCATGGCAAATAATTTCAATATGAGATTTGAAGGGAACAAATATTCAAATCAGAAGACTACCAGATCTTTTCTATAAAATGAGGATAAAATACCAGGATCATTTTAAGAAAATAAAAACAATGCAATTCATGAAAAACTCATAGTATAATATCTGACATATACTAACTGTTCAGTCAATGCTGGCTATTGACATTCGTAGTATTTCCACTGAAGCCGAGAGAGGACATGATCAAGTGTTAATTTGTCTCGAATTAGGATATGATTCAGATAAACACTTCATGTATATGCAAAAGGACCAAGAAGGACTACATTTTTCTGGACTTTGCATTTTAGCATTTGCAAAAGTTCCATTTTTCTCTGAGAGACAATTTCTGCAGTTCTTTATAATAAGTAAAAATTAGCTTAAAATGAGCATTCCTATATATGCTTTGGATCTATGTTTTACAGGAGTCATTGGTGCATCTAGTGAATATTTTTAAAAGATACAGTAGAATGTCTTTTAAGGAAAGACTGGTTAGCCTCATCTCTGAGAAATGAGACAAGCTGGACAACTCCAAAGGCCCAGGAGAGGAATATACATAAAATATAATCTGCTCAAATACATTACATCTCCATCATGCCACAACAAATGAAAGTTTGTTTTTTAAATGGAAGCAAATGAATACTGTAGCATTTGCTTCTGGAGACTGTTTTATTCCTAGGAGAGTGACAAGATATTCTGAGAAAAAAAATAGTATAATTAATATATAAATTGAATTCAGCAAAGAGAAAAAGCTATACTACTTGAATAAATGAGCAAAAATAGGAAGAGCTAGGAATGGGGGTGTTGTTTATTTCTATTTCTACTGGGGCTGAAACTAGTGCACTACGTATTGTGGTTTCTCAGCACGTTTTAGTTGATGTGCAGAAGGAAAAGAAAATAATTTGTAAGGGGAAGGAACCATCTCCTGACATTTTATGCCTTGTGTAATTGGAACAATGAGGATAGATATATTTCTAAAATTGTCTAAATAAAATATAGCTAGCGTTTGTTCAATATATAAAGCTATTATGCACAAATACTAAGGTATAAGAGCTTCTATTTGCCAGAGAACTGTTGCTTTTAAGTTGATACAAATGAGTGAACCCTCCCGACCTTTCTCCAAAAAGGCCAGAGAATGCACTTGAACCTTCCATTGGCTGAATGATGACACCAGAGAATCAGCTTGGTCTCCTCAGGGAAATAGTACAACCCTTGTCCTCAAGAGGCATATAAATAAGGCTCATAGATAGACTAGCTGGAACAGTCTTACTCCTTTAAAAATTAAAATTCTACTGTTTTCCCTTTTGAATTCAATCCTTTAATCAGTTTACACTTTATAGCTCTTTCTCAGTACCTGTGGCTGAGTGGATTTTGGTGATGAAAAGAACACAAAAGATGAACTTTTTAATGCTGATTCAGAATCAGGAGACCAAGAGTTCACTAAATGAAACAAAATGCCCTCCACTAGTTATCACCAGTAACATACATGCGGCCAGATCAGCAGGAACTACTTTATGCAGAATGCCATTCTTAACTAACCACCCCAGTTCCCGACTGAGTTGTGCAGCAAGCCAGCTTTGCTCCACACCAAAAATTCCCTTTTTCTTTCAGTGTGAAGGAAGTAGCCGTGTGAACTCTGATTGTGGATTTATAGATTCATGTTTCAGTTGATCTTTTTTTCCTCTATTCTTGTCTCTGCCATGCTTGTGATTGTCCACTTTATTGCTATGAGTCTGGATTCATGGCCCTCCTGTCTTGCCACATTGAAACTGGCTTTGTCTTGCTAATCTGTCTATATTTGTGTCTCTTCTTTGCACTCACATCCACCTTCTTATACTCTGTAAGTCACGGAAGAACCACATACTGTTTTACATAGAAACTGAATCCACAGAATTTGTATTCTGTGACAAATTTCCACATTCAAGTTATGAAACAAATTCACTATATTTAAAACTGCCTACACCAACAATGGGGAAAAGAAAAGAAAAGAAAAGAAAAGAAAAGAAAAGAAAAGAAAAGAAAAGCAAAACTCAAACCACATGAGAATTTGCATTTATCAGAATGAAATGTAGAAAGTCCTTCTCTATAAGCCCCAAACAACCACTAGTTCTTCTTTTGTTCCTTTAGACTGGTTGATAGTAATCTGTGCAGAAATTCACCCCACGATCCTCAGGAAGCCCTACCACCTTCTCTGCTCCAGCTTCCTCTGGCTGAGCTCCAGTGATGCAGTGGTGATGATTTTCAATGAGTCTTCCATCTGCTTCTTCTCTCAGGGCTTGAGCTGGGTTTGTTTAGAGACGTCCTGATACATCACCTCTCACCTCTCCTCTGACTCTATTAAGATTTAGGATCAAATCATTCTTCCGGGTGGGCTGAGGCATGAAATCTCAGTGGAAGCGTTGGGCATTTAAGCTGTCTTCACCTGTACTTATACACTGGAATTCCCTGGGCAGCTCAGGTAGTTCTGATTTAATTGTTCTGGAGTATGGTCAGGAATTATGGAATTTTATAACGCTCCAGACGATTCTACTGTTCAGCAACGAATATGACAGTGCAAATCTGAGTCAAGATTTGCTCTCTCAGTGAGAACCACTTCCCCTTTTAGTTTCCGATCTGAAGCTGACCTTTTGCCCACCTCCCTCTGTCCATCCTCTGAGCACAGAGCCTTTCCACTCATGCAATCATTTCTCCTGAGATGCCTACTGCCTTCAAAGAATAGAACAAGTAGATTGTGGAGAACAAAAAGAAAGCAGGGGCTTAAAGAATTCATGGTGAAAACATAAGCATCAGTCAGCCAAACAACCTAGTAAGTCTCCTCGGGCAACCACAGCTAACACTTTGTTAATGGTAGAGACTGCATCAGAATGATGAGTTTGTGTGTATAGGTATTATATTAGAATATTAAAAATAAAGAATGGAATTATAGAAATCAACTAAAGATCTATTAAAACATTAAAGATAAACTATTCAATTAGAATAAAAGTAGAAAAATCAAATTAACAATTGTATCACTTTATTAGATCAATACACCATTGAAACTAGAATTCAGTTATTGTAGACTTTCATTAAAATTCTATTTTCATAAAATTGTGTTATCTATACACTTAATGATATTTATATGCCAATAACATTATTTTGTGAAAAACAGAGAACATTATTTATTTGTAAAGGGGAAAACCTTATTGAATAATGCAATAAAGATGCTCAGAGTCATTTGTCTCTTTGCATAACTTAACCAATGTTCAGTCTTTCCCTGGGATACAAGGTGTGCTCATAAAATATAACAAGACTGTCTTCTCAGATCCACCAACATCAATCACATTGCTTTATAGCCACACACTGTAACTCTCAACTTTTGCTGTCCCCAAATGAAGTAGATGGTCATTGCTGTCTGCTGAAGTGTAACCATAAAGTTTCAGTCATGGTCCCTTTGTAATTTTCCATTCAACTTCTTGCTTGAAAACCTATAAGTATAAGTGTCCAGCTGGCACACAGAAGGGTTCACAGGCCATTCTAATGAATTATTATAAAGGGAAACACATTCTCATTCTATACTGTGGGCACCTGCAGAAGGTTGGCATGGGTCTTTTGTGGAAATGTCATCTTTGTGAAATACCGCAGTCTATACAGTACACCAATTCAGTGTCAGCTCCTTTACTGTTTTGAGGGAAAAAAAAAACAACAAAAAACTAAATGAACTAATTTTCCTGATAGCCTCAGTGGATTTAGGAACATTAACATATTGAGAGCTCCCTGGTCCTTTTTCTCAGGAATTCAAAGTCTCAGGGAATGGTACAAATACACATAACTAAGTTGCAAGCACAGATTCAAGTGTTTCAGATAATCCTGATCTGGTTGCGTTCCTTTCTATGACTTATCTTACTCATTCTTCAAAATGAAAATTGTACAAACAATGTTTACCCCGTTGGAGTTCCACTACTACAGTTTCTCTTCTTAATGGCATTGTGGGTCTGCTGTTTGTATACACCTATTTGTTCTTATATGACACATTTTCAATTTCATTTAGAGAAGAAAAGGGCACTTAATTTTATATCCTCCATTCCTTTAAAGTAAAATGAACTGAGATTGCTTTAGGAAAGGAGAGGTGTACTTAACACAAGGCCCCAAGTCCTAAAGGGAGTAACACCTGAATCCTGGCCCAAAGGTAAAAGATCTCAGTAAAGCAGTTTTTCCACACTTAAACAGATGATCTTAAGTATTCGATGTTGATAAAGATGTGAAACACAAACTTTTTGACACAATGAAATTTTGTGTCTGTTATAAGAAGGAAAGAACATTTTGGAAAGGTTGATGTAGAAGAGACATTTGTATTTTCCCTTCTCTCTGAAGGCTCATGTTAGTTTAAAAATAGGAATTACCTTTTGTATGATTACATTGAACATAAGTCTCAAATTTACACCTGATATTTTTCCAATATGCTAATAAAATTAATTGTGTTTTCAAATTTGTATAATGGAATGGTAAGTTACAGAATTTTTAGTTTTTAGGTGCTTATTTTGAGACAGAAGGGAAAATACACCAAAAGAAAACATTTAAATTGCAGAATCATTATGTTTACAGAACTTAGCGAAATCTGAGAAATGTGTTGTTCCATATAGTTACTTTTATGAAAATGGATGTCCAATAAGTACCTGACATTGGAGGATATTATTAGTTCTTTCTGGTTCTGGGTCTTTATTTCTCAAAATAAATCCATTGTGAGATCTTTGAAAATGCCTGGATGATGTCAAGCTTGTCTATTCTTCAGGATATTCATCTAGAATGTAATTTGCATAATTACAAACAAATTATCATGCTAAAAAAAACTGAAAGAGCAGAAGGCTGAGAAAAGGAAGTGACACTTAAGAGGGTCTGTCCTTAGAGTTATACTACTAGAGAGAAATGTTTTAGAAATTCTTTATTTTTTTTTCCTGCCTCTTCACAAATCTTGGCATCACAGAACAAGGAGTAAGTTTATATCTTCTAACCACTTATTCTGCATTCCTCTCCACCAAGTGACCTATTAGACTTGGTAAGAAATGAGCCATTTATCTCTTTAGGAATGAGAGGAAGTTACTTCATTCCCCATCCTATCAGAGGAACAGGGAATATATCCAAATCAACAGGAGAAGTTAAGAGCACCTTTGATTTCTCTTATCCCTGAGTAAATAAATGCCAGTGCCATCTATAGTCGTGGATACGTGTTGCTATAGCATTTGAAACTGATTCTTTGTCCATGGAGTATCATTCATAGTAATCAAATACAGCTGTACAACATATTGTAATGTTTAGAAATATTTGGGCAAGATTTTTAGAGTCCATGACATCAGTACTTTAGTTTAATTCATGAACCTCTTTTCATAAACTTTTTGCACCATTGTTCTAAAAATTAGACAAATAGAACCCCACTAAATAGATCCCCCTCCTGCTTTGATCAAAAAGACTTTCACTTTTCCCCTCAAGTTGTTTTCCTGCTTTTCTCTTAATGCAGGCCTTTCATGACTATACAGAAATGAAGATAATAGGAGCATATATATATAATATATATATATATACAGTGTTTATCTTTCAAGTGTATCATGAAATTCATGTTGAGTACTTACTGCTTTTAAATGTTAAAATTTTTGATTCAAAATATTTAGCTGATGGGAATCCAATTAATGCACTGAAATCATGGTGTGACTGGCATTAAATTAAATTTTGCACAATATTCTTTCTTCAAATCATCTTCTTTATTAGTACATGTTTGTAGAACAATGTTTGCATCCCTTGTGAAGAGCTGGTACATGTACATAACACATCTTAATTCTTTTTTTCAACCCATTTCCCTCCTTTCTCTACCCTTTCTCTTCATCTCTTGATCCCCTACTATTCCTCCATAACCCCATTTACTGCTTATGTTGAGTGTAATCAATTTTTAGAAAGCTGCAGTGATAGAATTTTAAAGAAAATTGATGGTATTCAGTGTATTGGACCTTGTATATTCCTTGATACCAACATGCAATCAATAGTAGCTGTTTCTCTTTCATTGCTTCCCCAACCTCCATCACTTATCATTCAGGATTCTGAGTAAGATTGAAATTAGCTATGACTTGTTTACCTGATTTTTCATTTCGGTTGATGCCAAACTCCCACAATAACCCAATAGTCTTGTCTTTACCCTAATTGCTTTCCACTCCTCAAGTTCTTGCAGGCATATTCACCAGTGCTGTCAGAACTATCCTTTTAGTTTTCTCCATCTTTTCCTTATTTTAAAATAGGAATTAAAATATCCTCACATTATTTTAAAATAGAGATTAAAAAATCCTTATTTTAGAGAAAGCTCAGCTAATTCATTTCTAGTTGTAATTAACATTTGTCTTGAAATGTTTTGTTTCTGCAGATGACCTTGAAAAAGTTAGATCAGATTCAAATCTATATTCTTCATTGTTGCTCATATTTTTATAAGGATTTAAAATGTCATTCTTCCCAGTGCAAAAGACATGTGGTCAGGAAGACTGAGAGAGTCTGCGAAAGAAACAGACGAATTTGAGTAATAGAAAATCTTCATGACACTCTTTGCTGGAAAATGGTGCTGTCTCAGAATCTTCCTACACATCCTGGAAAAATCACAGAAAAAAAAATCAGACTTGAAGTATAATGTGTACTGCATTCTTTATTAACAAAAGTGGATGGCACTGCATTTCTTGTGCTATAAACTATCTTCCTTTTGATTAAGTAAACCTCAGTGTTCATGAATAACATTTTCTGAACCACAGTGCTGAGGAACTTACTTGTTTTTCTTTTTTCCTTTGTCCTTTTTCTTTTTTTCATCTGAATGTCCTTTATTCCACCACCCAACAAGGTAGAACTATTCATCACGAGAAGAAGCTGCAAATATCATACACACGGTTTCCTAACCTTCTTGTTATGTAGCATCTGTACCTAGGAATCAAACTTCACTGACCAAACACCTCCATCTGAGACTGTATAAGAAGCTAGTGACACAAGAAACACAAAATCAATTCTGATGATGAGTGGTGACAGGAAAGCAGTTACCTCTAGTCTCAATAAATAACAATTCCGGAAGCAGAGATAGTATATATTACTGATGGCATGGCCAGTAAATGTGTCTGGCACTCAGTGGCAGCAGCAAGGGTATGTTCCCCAGATGGTTCCACCACTCTATTCTCCACTATTACTCCAACCCCTCCAGGTCCTATTCCTTAAGATTCCTGGGGGCACACTCCCCTAGTCTGTCACCCAGTGTCCCTTAGTTGACTCTCTTTTCCTGCACAAATCAGTAAATGCTTAAAACGGCAACTCGTAACTGATTTAAAATTAATCTATAGATGTTAATCTTGACTTTTATTGTCAAGATGAGAGTCATAAAATAATGTCTTTTATGAGAGGAATGAGTGTAGCAAGCATTGTATAATAGTAGGTCAAGGACCACAAAAAAAGAAGGACCATAGAAGTGATATGATCACAAACTCACTTTCTGACCATCTTCAGAGACTATGTCCATGTCCCAAGGACCAGAATGGTTTGGAACGATTATAATATGTAAAGGCTTCTTTTTTCCTCTTTCTCTTTAGTTAAACCTATCATTTGTATCATTTATCTGGTGGACCAAGAAATATATGCAATGGAAATTGCTGCTACCTTAGTTTCTAGACTTAATTTTGTAGTGCAATTCATTGTTAAAATCCACTGACACCACTGAAGTCTACTCTTATTCAATCTTCTTCTTCTTCTTCTTCTTCTTTTCGGCTGTGTTACCAAATCCTAAATTATTATAAAAATGTCTGATATGAGGGTACAATAAACAAGCAAAGATGGCAATCATTAATGTAGTACTAATGAGCCAGTTTTTCACATATATTAACTTGTTTCTCCATCACAATAACCTTCTAAGATAGACACTACTATTTTTTTCTTTTATGAATGAAAACCAGACACATGCAAGACCTAAGTAACCCTTCCAAGAAAGTAGGCAAATGTGATATTAACCAGGAAGGCTGTTCCATACCTGTTTCTTATATTTATTTGTGTTTTTATTCTGATAATCAGTAAATACCCATTATATGCCAAGCACAAAAATTTAATAATGAATATGACATTATTTTGCTATGAAGGAGTTTGTTCTATCAGAAAGACAAACATATAACAAATAATTATGTGTGCAGTGTGGTAGAAGCTACAGTAGAAAATATAAATGAGCCTCACTGGGAAATAAGGAAGTTGTGATAAACTTCAATCTGAATGAAAGATGGTCCGGAAGGACATCTTAGGGCAGAGAATACTTCGGCTGAGACTGGAAATAATTTCTCATGCATACAGACTATAAGAATTCAGTGAAAGGACAACTTGTGCAGAAGGTAAAATAGCATGATATACTTGTGAATATAATGAAGAATAATTGAGGCATGAAGGTGGAAATGTAGGCAAAGGCCAGATAATAGAAGAAATTATAAGCCATGTTAAAGAATTTTTATCTTATTCACAGATGATCAAGAGCTATTCAAGAAATTTAAACAGGGGAACAAGATGAATAGACATGCCTTTAAGAAACATTATTCTGACTGTATAAGATTTATATAGAGGACATTAAGGTTAGATGGAAGAAGATAAATTAGGTGACTACCGAAATAGTCCAGACTAAGTGTAAGAGAACTTAATTGGGTCAGAAGTTCTAGAGTAAAAAGAATACTGTATTTAAATAGCATTAGACAGTATATACATAACTTAGAAATCAGTTGGCTATTGCCAAGTGAGAGGTAGAATGCTATTTCTCAGACTTAGTTTGTGTTAATTTATGGGAGATACTTGCTAACTCTGGCTATTTTAAAGAATATTTTCTCTTTTGTTGTTTTTTCTTTTTTTTTGGCAAAATTTTTGTCTGTAATTTCACTGCTCCTAAAGTTTCCACTTCTTTTGTAAAACATTTAGGCTTACTTATATCCCAGGTCATCTTTGATTTTAAGGTATTTTGTATCTGTGTTGAATAGAAATATTGTATACATAAAGATAACTTTAGCATATATCTATATAAAATTCTAGAAAGCAAGCATCTTTTATTTATTGAATATTGAGTGTTTTTTATGTAAGCTGCTTTTTTAGTTTGTCAAGTACTGTTATTTATGTAACTAATATTTTTGATGACCCTATTGAGAGTGCAACTTTTATATGTTCTTTTTACGAATCTTCAGCTGTTTTGCACTCTGAGATATGGTTCTATAAATAATAGTTTTAGAGAACAAGAAGATGGGGATTTTCTAGCAATGAAAGTTAACGTTTCCTATGGGAATCCTCCCTTTTGAAAGGCAGATGTTTTTACTTTTCAACTAAGTACTTTTTATTAAAAAATACCATTTGTTCTTTATAGCTAAAGATGACTAAAACCTAATTGTAGAAACTTATGCAGTAAATTTGTGTAATTCATGATATGTATGTACTCAGAATTTTTGTCTCAAGGAAATATCATTAAGTAAATAAGTATATACTTTACATATTACATAACTACGGAGTTAGGTAGATGAAGACATATTTACAGAAACACTGAAATGATAGTAAAAATACTTATAATGCTGCAGAGCTTTCTGATGTTTGAGAAATATTGATTGAATAAATAAATCCTTAGGTGAATCTAAGGTCATTCATATTTAAGCATTCAGTGTTTTTAAAGGAATAAGCAACACCTTAATTTTTTTCTAATGTTTTGTATCATTAGTCCCTCAAAATAAAACAATCCTGCCAGTAAACTTCCATAACTTTAGACAGGGATTACATTGAGCCAAATAAAACTAGAGGCTTCATGCCTGTATATACAGGATCACACAAAAAGTTCAGATTTAAAAATTTCTTAATCCAGGGTGTAATCTCAGCACTTGAAAAGCTGAGGCAGGAGGATTCCCATGAGTGCAAGGTCAGCCTGGGCTACTTAGCAAGTTCAAAGCCAGTTTGAACTACACAGGAAATCTCAAACTGACACCCTCAAAAAAAGTTTCCTGAGTTTTCTTTACCCTTAATTTTTTCCCTCATTTGTGTAAATTTAAAATGAGGTCAAAACATTAGTTTTCATTGCCTTCACGTCTCTCAACTTAGTGTTTTGATGTGGTAGTAATTCTGCCCAGTGCATTCCACTTACTTGTGGTGTCAGAAGCTTATCAGACTCATCATTCAATGCTCAATAACAATTCACTGACATAGGACGTGAAACTAATTTGTTTAGTTCCATGAATATCATTTTTTTAAAAAATGGCTGTTTGAAAATAGTTTCCTCATTTAAATCCTTCTCTGTCTTATGTGGGTGTTTTTTGCCTTTTTGTATTCTTTGCTTTTCAGCATACATTTTTTTCCTCTGTCTGGTGATGCTTGGTATCACTGTGCTACCCCAACTTCCCATAGGCAATCTGATCATTTGAGCTAGTATCAAGTAGCCTCTTTTTGAGTGCACTTTCTAAAGTGATTGACATGTTATTGTTAGACATATCCGCTTCAGTACCTAACAATTATGAAAATATGCAGTATCAAAAATTCTCTGTCAAAAATACAAAATAATCATAGGACTGTATGGAAAAATCTAAAATCTCAAACTTTAAAACAAGTTAAAAACCAAATAATTTTCACACTGCTGGGGAAAAAGTGATTACTTTTCCATGCATTCATTCCTTGACGTTTTATTAGGCCTCTGCTGTTTACTGGGAATCTAAATATTGTTAATGGAACCTGCGTGCAGTAGACTCAGAGTTCAGTCAAAGAGGCAGTTCTTACTAATAAATGGTGACTGCACAATGTGCTAGGTGAAAAATAGAAATGTGTAGTAACAATCACAGGAAGAGGAAAAAAGAAACAAACCTCCCAAAGAAGCCAGGAGATATTTCAAAGGGAAAATAAGTTTTGAGCCACACTATTAAAAAATATATATATATATAGTATAAAAATTTGAGTTACAAAACAAAGGGATGTCAGATTGTACACTGCAATTTTTAGCATACATTAAAAAGAAACTAAAAATTCAAAATGAAACTTCTTAAATGTGAGTGTATGTAAATCAAGACCGCTACATGTACCATTCACCAATTTTATACCTATCATTTAAAAGAAAGAAAGAACTAGCTATTCTTTCAAACCTTTAAATCCATTGACATTTTTGCTATATTTTTGTATTGTTTATGTCTGTTCAACAAAGATGTAAATAACTTTAGTTTAACCATTTAGTTTTATTGAAATTATATTAAAAATGGGTAAACATGCTGAATTACTGACATCGAGCATGAGTTTCTAATTTTCCCACTCTACTGAGACAGCGATCATCTATATTCTGCCAGTCTTTTCTCTTCTTTTTTGTAAATTCAGGATACTTCTAAGAATCATAATAATAGTAAGTCATCATTGTTCTGTAAAAATAATTTTCTTTTTACTCACTCATTGCATTCAAATGAGTATGAGTTTACATTTTTACTCATAGAAACTCACAGTAATATTCCTAGGATGCTAGAAGTCACAAGCCAGTTAAGCAGAATATGAGTTACTACACTAGACAAACCTTCGATGTGTATGCCAACAACAGATTTTTTGTATTATATTTGGCTAATAAATGACTTGACACCAGATTGATGTCAATCATGCAAACATCATAATATTTAGTAATTGTGCTGTATTTTCTCATTTAGATTTCAGAGTCACAGCATATAGATTATTAACTCTTTTCTTCCTTTTGGTTGCTTCCTGAGATGAAATACTGAGTCTAAGCATGATTTAGTAATTTGCCCAAGATTACAGTATACGGTGTACAGCCAGGAGTTAGTGCTAATCCCTCGTTTTTGGCTACTGGTTAATCCACCTGTGAAAAGCATTTTGTCTCTTTCAGCTTGGTCCATATTTGAATTTAATTTTCAGGAGCTAGTTTCATGAATCATTTCATGTGAATTTATGTGTAATATTCTGACCAGAATTCTTTATTACATTTTATTTGTTTAATTTGACTTCTACCTGAGAATTATAATGATTCATCCTTTTCTATAACTCTATTTTCTGTAGACACAAAAAATTTCTTCTGGGAGAAGAAAATCAGACCTAAAATCCAAATTATACTATTTGCAAAATTGGGAAACAATAAAAGATAGAAACAGAATCTTGGACTATTTTAAGACAGATTTTATGTAAGTTACAGAAAGCAGGGGAGAGTAAATTTGATGCATTGATGCTAACGTACCAAACTAGTGTAGCAATTACAGTTCTATTTAGTAATAGCACATAAATGCTGAAGTAGAAACTAACAACTATAAACAAAATTTATGCACACTTGCACTGCTCATGTTATGCCATCTCCAACGAGAAAATATATTTAGAGATTGTAGGCATAAATTGTTTTTACATCAGTGGATACATACTAACTACAAAGTGTTTGCTCCAGAAAATGAAAATTTTAAATGCATGTCAAAAATACACTTATTTACACTTTTCTACTCTAAATATTTTGCATTTGTTCTTCTCAACAGAGGGGTTCATGTCAATAACTCTACTCTTGTAGTATGATAATTGGCAGCATGTGTCTGACATTCAAATTTTTCTGGGTACTAGAAAGTTTAGTTTTTTTTTTAATGAATGCCAATTTGGTGATAAATATTTGGTAATGAAAGAAATAGTGACCTGGAAAGCACGTGCCTCTGCGGAAAGCCAAGCCACATTGTTTCAACCAAATACTGCTATGTTTGAACCTGAAGCCAGTATTGCCAGATCTTCACTTTTTAAAAACAGAGGAAAGTTCTGATTTTGTCCATGTTAACAAACCCAAAATTTTAAAATCACTGTATGGGTCAAATAAAATATTTCATTTGGCCACAGCTGGCATTAGCATGTAGGCTTCTAGACCAGACATGAGTCGATAGAAGTGATCATGACACCCCTTAATAATAAAACTGTGTTCAATAGATACTTCCTATTTCTGAGTAGGTGCATCAGAAAGTCATAGAATATTCTCATTATATCTCTACTGGTTGAAATATTTGTCACTGATATGGACTTATCATTTGTATCCATGCATTTTTTTCTATCCAATCTTCAATGATATAATTATTCCCTCCAGCACAAGGCTACTATGCCTTAACTAAAGTGTGATGATGTAAGCATCTTGTTATATAAAATTCTGATTCCTTGGACTAAAAGGAAAGAACATAGGTTATTTATTTTTATGTTCTTTCTTGAGAAAGTAAAGTGTTTTGTTCATTGTTTTACCACCAGCACCTAGAACACTCCTGGCAAAGAGAAGTTTGAATTGAAATAATTTATTAATGGAAATGTTCTGTTTTATCCATCCATACATTTATTATTCATTCATTATGTGAACTTTTCCTTAGCATGAACTGTATGCCCAACATATTGTCAATCATTACTGTATATGTAGATCATTAAGTAGGACTAGGAAGCCATT
>RJWT010022825.1:0-17029 GCA_004365215.1 Cuniculus paca | reverse complement strand
TTTTTTTTTTTTTTTTTTTTTTTTTTTTTTTTTTTGCGGCACCGGGGATTGAATTCACGTCCTTGCGCTTGCCAGGCAGGCACTTAGACCACTGAGCTAGATCCCCAGCCCTGGTGTTTTTGAGACAGGGTCTCACTATGCCGTTCAGGCTGGCCTTGAGCTCACTTTGTAGCCCAGGCTGGTCTCAAACTCACAATGATCCACCTGTCTTAGCCTCCCGAGTGCTGGGATTACAGGCGTGAGCCACTACACCCAGCAACTATCTTTTCATTTTATCGATGGCATCAAGAACATCAATAATTGATGGTGTCAGCTTTTGGTGATACACAAAAGTTCTAATTTTAATAAAGCCCAACTTCTCTTTTTTTTTCTTTTATTGCTTATACTTCTGGTGGGACATGTATGAAAGAGAACTCACAGTGGCCACCCAAGGGAGTGAGGAAGAAGGAAAAGGTGGGCTGTGGGGTGTCTTGTGGGCTACGATGGCACTTCAAAGTTGCCTCAAGGCCAGGGTAGTAAGCTGAGTTTTTGCAAAGCATCCTCTGTTGTACTGGGGCAAGAAAGGGGAAGGTTTCTCAGCTAAGGCCCATTCCCCAGCAGTGTCTCAGCCAAGCTGTCACCAGCCCACACTCCTGGAAGCTTGGAGTGTCCCCTGGGGGATCTGGGCCACCCAGTGCAACATCCACCACACCTTTCATGTCTGCTCAAGTCAACTGAAAATTGGGGGAATTCTTTACTAAATCAATCAAGAGATCAAGTGATCCTCTTTGGTCTGTGGGGAGGTCTTCCTTAACTGTCTAAGAACTTCAGCAAGCAAAGCTCAGTAAGAAAAAAGAAAATCACCCTCAGAAGTGATGAAAGAATTTTGCAGCAACTGGTAAAAACACTGAGAAGCTAGTGTTTAGATATGTGAATGAAACCTCCAAGGCACATATACAAAACAGTGGTGTTCAAAATGAAGACTTTCACTCACACAGACGAACAACCGACAGGCTGGGAGGGAGACTCACAGTCCTCATGGCAAATATCGTAGGTTACAGCAGCTCTTGGCTTGTTTATTTTCCCATTAGGTACAGCCTTCAAAGGCCCTTCACGTGGTACAGTGAAGATCAAAGTCCATTTCTTCAAAGTGGGAAAAAAAATACAGAAAGAACTATTCCAAATATACATATGTTGTGAGTTGTGAATATTTTCCATCCTTTGTTGTAGGAAAATAAGTTGAAGGCAGGAAATAACTAGGTGATAGAATCAATTGTGTATATATCATTGTCAAGAGAAAAATCCAAGTTCAACACATTGCTAGCCTGTCTATAAACAGAAGCTTTTAGAATCTAAAATAAAAGTGACTACCTCACTTGGAATAGCTTTCACTATGATTTCATTGAACACATTCGTAAAAGACCACTTTCTCAAAGAGTTTTACAGCATATTGAACAAACTTACAGATACCAAAATGTTTTTATAATGAATCTCACATCTTCTGCAGAATCTCACATCTTCTGTTATCTGAAGATAACAGACTCTCTGTAAAAAGTGCTATTTCTCCTTTCCTGTCTCATTGCAAGTAGAGCTTGGATTAAAGGACTTCTGCTACATTATCCTTGTGCTTACGGGAAAAGAAAAATCACACACTTGTGTTCTTAAAATTCTTCCAACAGAAAAGTGCTTCAAAATTGAATATATTCACCACCTCGGTTCCACATGCCTTAATTGTTGGCCTTTTGTGTAGCAGATAATGTGACAGGCATTGAGAATATGCATACAACTAAGACAGTACTGACTTGTAAAGTGCAAGGAAGACAGATGACTCCAATGCCAAGAGGAAATCCCAAGACAACATGTAAAAGGGATGATCACACAGTGCTCTGGAAACCACCTGCCCACTCTCGTGTAGGGAGTTAGAGAATGGCAGTTAGGGCTCATGAGCTTTGTGTTAGAGAAGGAGGAGGAGAGGGTGGAGACGGATGAAAGGTCCTGGGAGAGGCCTTCCTGGCTTGGGGAATGGTACCTACATGTCACTCCATTGTTAAATAGGAAGCAGAGGGCAGAAAAGGAGAAGACCAACTGGAGAGGTAGATAGCTACAGAGAGAGTGGTAGTCAGTTTTCCATTGCTATAGCAAATACTTGAGATAATGAACTTGTTTAAGTTTATTTTGGCTCAAGGTTTCAGGAGCTTCAATCCATGACTACCCCCAACACACACATATACACACACACACACACACACACACACACACACACATTGGGCTTGTGACCAAGGAGGATAGTAGGGAGCTCATGGAGAGGCAAAACTTAACTCACTACTGGGAAATGAAAAAGAGGAAGAAGAGTAAGGGTCAGGGTCCCCTCAACCCCATTTTAGGGTACAATTCTCAGTGATCCTAAGAACACCCACTAGGTCCAACTTGCTAAAGTTTCCTCCACTTCCTAGGAGCTCCAAGCTGAGCTGTTAACATATGAGCCTTTGGGACCCATTCCATATTCAAACTACTGTAGAAGGCTTTAGTTGGCGTGTTCAGGAGCTCCGGCTCATTGAATAGTAACACAGCCAGTTGTTCTGGCAACTTTGTGAAGGGACGATTTACAAGAGATGCTACAAAACTGGGGAGAATAGTACAGTGTTTCTTATAGTAGTGCGGGCAACAGATGGTAAGAACCAACCCCATCAAGTAAGAACATTTGGGAATTAGGTGAGAGGTAAATGTTGTGGAGGACCACCTGGACGACTCCTTGAAAGAAGAGTGATTATCTCCATTTTGGCTAAACCTGGTCCTATCTCCATGCACTGATATATACAGAGCTGACTAGGACTTTTCCTTATCCCCTCAAGTGCCTTTAAGCAATGCATATCAGTCTAGACAAGGTGGTGATGTGTGGTCTTTGAAGCAAGGTCAGTGTTGCCCTGCCGTAGCTCCCAAGGAGCATGTGTGAGCTGGGCAGGAAGGAGAGCCATGCTGCACACTGTCAGCTGGGGTGGAGCCTGGAGAAAGAGGCCATGACATCTCAGGGCACAAAAAATTACACATTGGAGCTGAAGCACCAACCCCAAAACATTAGACACGGTCTCGAATTGTGTTATGTAGAAGACTCTTCCTGCATATCTCTCTCTCTGCATATTGCAGAGGTGACCTCAGGCCTCCTACCTAGCCCAGTTCATGGCATACATGTACTCCCCTCCCACCACAACTACAGACACTCATCCCCAAGCTACTCCCTTCTTGATGAATCAATGAAACCTGGGTTCGGGCCTGGGCCACTGCCTCTGTTTCTGTCTCCTGTCATCCTAGCTGGACTTAGGACCCCCTTGGCTCCCCAAAACTACAAGTAAGTCTTAGTGTCTTTATTCTCACCATGGGTTACACTCAAAGTGGTAGATTGGAATTAACTTGCTAGAATCCCAATCACTTTTCCATGGGCTTACAAATATAAGCTTTCCAGATGGCAATGAGGACTGGGTAGGGTTCTCCATAAAATGTGAGACCCATTTTAGAAGGAGCAGGAGGAAGGGGGTACTGACACACTTGAGAGTGAGGGGAAGGGAGAAATTAAGTTGAAGCAGCAGATAGCTAAGGAAATGGCTGGAGAAAGAAAGGAGGGCCTATCTTGAAGCCCACCTTCTGGGACTCGATTCACCTTCTGGGTTAAACATTAGCCCAAGATAAGGATGCCCAGGTCTAAATACAATTGGAGCAAGTAATAAATATACATATGCCATACACATCTACCCAGGAGTCTTCAGCAGCTCTTGAGTGACCTCCATCTTAATTACCATGTCATTGACTATGCAGATTTGACACGCTTACAACCTTCAACACCAAGCCTCCTTGCACCTATGCTGTCCTCACTGGCCTGCTCCCATGCCTAAGATTGTTGTTTTCAAATAAACCTTAGATCTTGCTGCCACTCAATTCTTTGTTCAAGACATTAAGAACCTAGACAAGACCCTCCAATCTGGTAACAGTTCGAGTCTCTGAATTGGGCAACTGGATGGATGGATAGATGGATACATGCACAGATAGCTAGATAGACTGATTTCAGGATATCTGGTCTATAAGGAAAGGAACAGGACTTTGATTTTAAATATATGGAGTTTTAGGGACCCAAGGAATGGTTAAGTGTAAATGTGTGAATGTAAATCTCTGAAGAGAGGTCTAAGCAAAAGGTGACTTGGGAATAATTCACTTACTCAAGTGTTATGAAGAGGAAGATTCCTATAATCCCAGCACTCAGGAGGCTGAGGCAGGAGGATCCCTGTGAGTTCGAGGCCAGCCTGGGCTACATAAGTGAGTTCAAGGCCAGTTGACACTGCACAGTGAGACCCTATTTCAAAAAAAAAAAAGTAGGTCTTTGTTTTTATGTATGTTATTCACTGCTAGTACCTAGAACCATGAACGCTATAAATATTTGATAGGTAGAGTAACTTAAACCTTGCAAGTGAAAGAAATTGTTCAGATATAGCAGGGCACGGTGCGCATCTATAATCCCAGAACTTGGGAGGATGAAGCAGTAGGATCGCCATGAGTTCAAGGCCAGCCTGGGCTACATAGTAAGTTCAAAACCAGCCTGAACTACATAGTGAGACACTGTCTTAAGAAAAGAAAAACACTGGCTGGGGATTTAGTTCAGTGGCCTAAGTGCCTGCCTGGCAAACATGAGGTTGTGAGTTCGATCCCCGGTGCTGCAAAAAAATAAAAAAGAAAGAAAGAAAGAAAAGAATAAAACTGTTGAAGTGGACCCATAGAATGAGAAAAGGAAGTGGGCGGAGAACACACATGACGTAGAAACAGATAACTTCTTAAGTAGGTTCACTGAGATTACTGCCAGCATCAGACGCCAACTCTCTATCATTCAAGTTTAGTGAAAATCATGTCATTTGCAGGAATAGGGATGGAATTAGAGATTACCATGTTAAAATAAGCCAGACTCAGAAAGACAAGCATAACTTGTTTGCTGTCCTATGTGGAGTCCAGGGAAAGAAAAAAGACAGGAAAGCAAATATGAAAGTAGAAAAGTGACTTAGGATGGTGACTGGGGGAGGGAGCCAGGAAGGTACTGGAGCATTGGATATAATCAAAGTATGTTCCACACACATATGAAAATGCCACAATGTAGTCATGACCCTGTGTCATCAATACACACTCATTTTAGAAAATTATAAAGTAATGCCCAATTGGTTACACATAATTTCAGAATTTACCTTCATGTCATGATTTACAGTTATAGGAAAAAAAGATCGTTTTCTTAATCTGTGGTAGACAGAAAAGTCCATTTTATACATTTTTGACTGATTTTTATGAGCTTAAGTGGATATTGTAAAAGGATGAGAAAGCTGTCCAAGCATGTACAAACACAGTTGAATATTTTTTTTAAACTTGGAAAGAACAAATAATATAACAATAAAAGGTCGCATCGTGGTCTTCTAGTGTCTCCTCAGTATCTCCATGTGGATGATTCAGAAACATTTCAAAATAATTTTACTGATGAGCAAATATGACCTTCCTCCCGACTGTGCAGAGACACAGGTCAGAAAACCACAAATCATTCCTAACTTTTCTCCCTCACTTTCCAAGGCTGCGCCATCCCAGGCTGTCACCCTGATGTCCTCTGTACTCCTGGAATCTAGTCACTTTCTCTCCTTAGTCCCGAGGAAATGCCATCTTTTCCCTGGACCTCTACAATAGCCTATTAATTATACACCCTTTCCCCTATCCTTGCTGGTCCTCCAGATGCCAGTCTTAATTTTGTTTTATTTTAGGTTTTGAGGGGTTTTGTTTTTGTCCTTTTCCAAATGCAAACCCAATCATATTTCCCTTCCATATGAAGTTCTTGATCGGTTTTCTGTAAAAGACCAGATAAATGGTCACATTTATCACATGGTCTGTGAAGCCTTCACAACAGGGTTTCCTCCTCTTTCCCCACGTCATCTGGCCCAGCTTACTCCTGCTCTCTCTGTTCTTGACCTCATGAATGCTGCCTTCCTCCCACCTCAGGGTTTTTTCACTTGCCATTCCCCCCACTGAGTCAGTCTCCCTATCAGCCCCCCAAATCCAAGCCAATTCATGTGTCTTGGTCAACTCCACTCTCTGTATTTCAGCCCAACCACCCCCTCCAGGGCAGACGCCACTGTTAGGCGAGTGCATGGAACGGTACCGCTGTCGCTCAGAGCACATGACCTCACCTCACAAGTATGCAGTCTTTCTTGTAGACACTCATTTGTGTAATCAAACAAATAGAATCTTTCCTTCCCACTGGACCATGACCCCATATCTGTTTTATGATCATTGCTGCACACTGATACCAACTCTACACCTGGCACCTGTAGGAATTCAGTAAATATTTGTCACAGTAATGAATGAATAAGTGTGTGCATTTCTCTCTGCAGTGTCTGTTCCCCAGGATTTTGGAATTATTATTATTATTATTATTATTATTATTATTATTTGGAACTAACACTACATATTTGCTCCTACCTCTTGGTTATCATCCCAGATTAAGTAAGGTATGCCTGTACATACTCTTGGATGAGATATTTATTTCATTTTCATCCCATTGAAGTTGAATTGAAAAAAATGGAACAATACTCATGTAAAAATTCCAGGGAGCCTGTTCCTGCAGACACACGTCTACTAAAAGAAGAAATCAATGAGAAATGGCAAATCAAAGCCGGTTTCATGGTATCCTTTACCTTGCCACATAATAAGGACACTGTGATAAAATAAAGCAAAAAAGTTTTAAAAATATTACTTTCAGCAATCCACATGTTCCATAAAGTTGTTCAGGATATTGCTGATTAAATATTATAGAATTTCAAAAGGCCAAGGAGAGCTTGGTAAGTGTCTTTTATATAATTTATGCCTGTATTTTACCTAGCTCTTTCATCAATCAGACATAGAGAGAAGGTCTTATTGATCTTGCTGCCAAGGCATAAGCCCAAGTACTTGCCACCCAATAGTAATAAATATTCCTCAAATAATTGCCAGCTTCAAGCCTTTCATTAAGTATTTCTTCTTTTTTCAAAACTAAATTTAAAACAAGCCAAGAGATTGAACCTCCAGTGTTTATAGATATTATTGCTTCTGTTTTTCTTCAAAAGAGAGATTTATGTTTAAAGAAGAGTTTTGATGTTCTCACACAACCTGCTAAGATTAACCCTAGATATCGACAGAATCTTCGGTTGTCGAAAGGTGAAGAAAGCCAAGTAGCACATCTGGAGTTCCTGCTACAGAAAAAATCTATGTGAACACCATTTAATCTTTTTATTGCTGCAGTTTCTGAACAAATGGTCTTCAGACACACTGTACAGATTAAGAAAAATACCATGTAGGACTCAGCTGGTTAAAACGCCTCCCATCTTGCTTGCAGGAAGATTCCTTATAATAATGTCAGGAACAGGATTCACATAAAAAGTCACATCTGAGCTCAACATTCACAGCGAAAATTCTTTTCCTGCTGTCCAGTGATTATTTCAAGGCAGGTTTCCCCCAGAACAGACCCCAAGAAAGCAGTTGAGTGCATGTAGCTGTTAATTTGGGAGTCGAAAGTGGGAAAGTTCAACAGGGAAGGAAGAAAAGGAAGGGAAAGCAGTTGGTAAAAGCTCGTTATCATAAACGCCAGGAGATCCATCCCATTGAGGGGGGCACCAGGGCACCAGAGTCAGAGTTACCTCGGTCAAGAGGCAGGAGAGCTGGGGTATTTACAAACCAACCAGTTTTTCCCTGAAAGCTGCCACCTGAACTGTTCATTCCCTAGGTTTTCCAGCCTGCTGTGTGATGGTCAGAGAAAGCCCTCAGCAAAGAGATACAGATGCTGACAGCTGGAAGTTGGGCTGTGTGTTCTGAAGATGTAGGGAAAGGTCTTAGACAGGCACCAGTAGTATCTGCCACAAGGTTGAGCTGTCCAAAAATAATTCCAATTCACCGAGTGCTTGCTCTGTGAACGGCCTTTCACGTTGATGACTTCATTTTCTAATTTCCAACGACCCTTTGAGGCAGGCACTGTCGTTAGGATCTTACAGCTAAAATGTGAATATAACTCGCATCTCTGAGGTCATGCACTAGCACACAGCACGATAGAGCTGGCTTCCTAGTCTAAGTTCTGAAGCACAACCCTGTGCCGGAAGGGCTCTCCCTGCCCCTCAATAAATGCACACAGACCACCCCCCCCATTCCACCCGCAGCGGAGCTCAAGGTCAACGTGCCCTTCCTGACTCGGGTGCTGCGCTCACTGCCTTTGCTGGTCCTTTCACATTGGCATCGAAAGCCGTGCCAATTATTCAACAGTCAGTTGACCAAATACAGGACAACTTTGTGCAGAGTAGAAGAGCACTATGAGCCTTTGACTGAAACTTCCAAATGAACATTCCATGTGGGCCAGGGCCATGTGAGAAAGGAGGTTTAATGAATCTCCCCGGTGTATGACGAAAGGCAGGCTGAACCACCCGAGCTTGAACGTAATTATAAGAGGGTCGTCCCAGTGCTTCGGGGCACAAAGTAGCTGTTATCTGAAGTCAGAAAGGAATTTCCTGCAATGGCTGGTAATTGTACAATGAAGCACATCGTAAAAGCTTGCTATCCCTCCACCCTAGTCCCTGTTCTCAAAGACTAAGTTGGACTAGTTAAGGCATTGATTTAGACCATGAAATTATTTCCAGAGGCTTTTCCTCCAAAAGAGAAAAACCCACCTACTTAAAATAACCCCCCTTTAATAGACTCCCTGTAATAAAGGGCTTGATTTTACGATACTTGCCTTATATATACTCAGAGTGAATTCGGACCAACCAAATACCCATCCTGAGAAAGTATAGTAATGACCCCCATACGTTCATGCATTTAAGTCACAGCCTTTTAATTTGGTCTTGAGAAAAAAAAAAACCTGAATTCTTTGAAGGTTGCAGTGGTCCTCATGTTTCTCTTTTATAACTGTCCAAAGTCTCTCCCTAGGTTCTTTGATTCAATGAGAAGTCCACTGCTAAGGCGGGGGGGAGGCGGGGGGAGGTCTGCCCTGTAATCATTTTGAAAACTAGAAAACTATTAAAAGGTCTTCAAGAGACAATCATAGTGCACGCAGGACCCAGTGTTTAGGCAGGGGAGCTGGGAGTTCCGCAGACACAGGTCCTGCTGTTTCTGTCTGACGCTAGTTGACCACGTCTGCCACACAGGTTACCTGCCGCAGTTCGCGTCCTCTGAGCAGAAAATAATTTGTGTGAGCAGACTGCACTGTCTCAACGATTAATTAAAAGGACTGTTGCTGCTGATAGACATCTGGAACAGCTTGGAAATCAAATCAGAGCAAGAGACCTCAGGGTCTTCTGTACTATGGAGCCCGAGCTCCCTGACACCACTTCTTCTGGAGGGAATTTGGTTTCTTGTGCCCTTAATGTAGACATTGTAAACGGGCGGGTTTATAGTAGGATGAAAGAACTTTTAAAGTATTACTGAGAGGAAACCACAAAAAAGTGGTCCAGGGAATGATGAGTTCGGGGGCTTCTCCAAATCGCTTCTCCTTTTCTCCAGATTTGCTCAGACATGCTTTTCTGAAGACTGACTCAAACTTGCAAGGGTTCCTGCTCCTTTTTACAGGATGCTCTTCCTCTGCTAGCAACAGTCTCATCACTAAAGCATCGGGACAGCTGTAATTATGAGATGAACGAGACAGAGCTAATATTAGATAATAATTAAATGATGGGGTGGGAGTGGAGCTCCGTGGCAGAGTATTTGCCAAGCATGTGAGAGGGCCTGAGATCAATCCCCAGCACCAAAAAATAAAACTAGTAATATTAAGTTCTGAGTCATGGAAACAGAGTACATGGGCACACATGATAAGTTTGGGCTAGGAGGCAAAAACCCAAAGTATTGAAGTCAGCATCATCCACATTATAATCTTGCTTGTAGCTTGTGGGCTACCAAGTTACAGCTCCTGCTCAAATCAGCCAGGTTATATGGTAATAGCATTGCGCTGTGCTACAAAAGATGGTAAACAACCGAGACATTTGTGGCCCGAAAACAAACGGGCAGGTGTTTGTTTAGCTGTGGTTCACGTCACCCTTCTCCCTAGCTTCAATCTCAGCTGATAAATGATAATGCAAAATGATTAGAAATAGCATACTGACATGGAAAAGTATTTTTAAAATTTAAAAAAGCTTGTGATACAGCAGAAGTTTTGATATGCTGCCTTTTATTTAAAGAAAGGGAACATGCACCTATAAACCTGATCATATGTAAAATGATCTTAACAAAATCCCCCAAATGATCCCTTTCACTGGAAAAGGTTAAAGGCATCCTATCACAGTGATGCATGCATGTAGCAGTATGACTCACAATAGCTAATCCTTGAGAGGGGGCTGTAGGCCTATCCATGGATGAATGGATAAAGAAAATATGGCATGTAGACACCATGGAGTACTACTCAGTCAAGAAGAAGGATGTATTGGAGTCATTTGCAGGAAAATGGACACAGTCTGAGACCATAATGCTAAGTGAAATGAATCTGACAAAGAAGGTTAAATACTATAACACATGGCTCCTCTTATATTAGAAACTCAAAGTACAAACAGTTTAAAGAGAAAAATAAAAGATAGATGATAGGAAACAGACTGGCAGACTTTGTGTAAAGGAGAAGGAAATCTGGGGAAGGGAGGAGTAAAAGGATCAAGATGTGATATGCATATGTACAAATTCCCTACAGTGAATATATTCACCATGTATCACAAACATGCACTTATCATAAAAAGGAAACATACATTCAAACAAAATTTTGGACGTGAATATTCAGAGCAGTATTATAAATCATAGTCCCCAAAAAGTTTAAAGAGGACATTCCCTGATCATCCCATACACTTTTGCACTCAGGGGCTCTTCACCGTGGATATGAATTTCTCCTTTTGAAGTACTGACTGGAGGACATGCATGGCCTGTTTGCTTGCAGCCGCCAAGGAGCAAACAATCCAGGGTTCAGAGCATGCAATGCACAGATAGTAAGGCAGGTCTGGGAGGGGAGAGTGAGGCTAAAACCGGTAGGAAGACACTGAGCGCAGCATACTGCGTCAGCCTCCAGCTACAAGACTGGGCATTTATGCACCAATTCCCTCCCCTCCACCATCTGCAACAATTAGACTCCCTTGACAGCTGCTGAGGGAGAAGGGTTATAGATTCCTAGCACTTTGAGGCAGGGCACTTGGTCTGTCGGGAGGGGCAAGAATCCTCAGGTCTGAGACTCGGACAAAGAGGTTGGAGACTGACAGGGCACACAGCATCCCAAGCCCCCCACCCATGGGTGTCTTTGCATAGCACCATCCCTGCCTCAGTGACTCTGGCCAATCCCCTTGAGACAGTCCGTGGGGTTCCTGTGTCATGAGTCTAATCAGGTGGAGTTTTGCCTGTGCTTTTATGAAACGTTGTGGGAGTCTCTCAGAATGCAGCAAAGCAAAGGAAAGGGTTGGGAAAGAGGATGGACACTGAGCCTTAGACAGTGGTGACAAACCTGAGCTCCATGCACTATCACTCACTCCATCACATCACACTCTGTTGTTATTTGACCTGGCTCTGAATCCTCTTCTACCTGAAATGATTGGCAGAAGCTTTCTGCCTGTCAAAATTAGCTCTTGCAATAGCAACTGCTGCTATCATGTTTATTAAAGGATGAAAATTGTTCAGTTAGACTAAGGCATATTAATAATGTCATGGTTGGGCATAGTGGTGCATGCCTGTAATCTCAGAACTCAAGAGGCTGAGACAGGAGGATTGCTGCAAGTTCAAAGCCAGCCTGGGCCACATAGCGAGTTCAGGACCAGCCTGAATTACACAGCAAGACCCTTGTCTCAAACAATTTTTTTAAAAAAGTCTTAAAAATCAGTTTTCTTTCTAGGCTTTGGTGTGCATCCTTGAGGAACAGAGGGGAAAGCGGGTAAGGAAGAGCAAGTCCTCATATGAGTTTCTTGTTGCCATCACAGAGGACCCCAAACTTGGTTTAAATAGACCAAAATTGTCGTCTTCCGGCACGGTAATTCGGAAGCTCAAGGCATGTCTCACTGAACTAAAACCAAGCGACATTAGCATCTCATTTCCCTCTGCAAACTACAGGGAAAACCATTTCCTCCCTTTTTCCAGCTCCCAGAGGCTGCCACAACCTTTGGCTTATGGCCTCTTCCTCCATCTTCAAAGCCAGCCAACAGAGGGCCAAGTCCTTTTCACGTACTACAATCCTGACTTCTGCCTCCCCTCACCTTTTCCACACGTAGAGCCTGATCACATAATCCAGAGTAATCGTCCATACAGTAAACTACACTGGAAAGGTCCCTGTTTGCAGGTTCTAGGGATTAGGACATGAGAATCTTTGGATGTCCATTATTTCTACCTCCCACAGGCCCCTAAAAATACTTTTATTAATGTCTTGATTTCTCCTAAAATGAATCTTGATGCTATGCCATCTCTGTTATTCTTTTTAATCAGTATAGTTTTTGGAACTCCAACATAGTCATGCATGACTTGTAGCTCATTTGGCCACGTAATGTTCCATCAGATTTGTTCCTCATTCTAGTTTTGTTAATTTTTAAAGCATCACTGTGGACTTCCACAGGAACCAGTGTAGTCAATATTCTACCCCCAAGAAGTTGGAAAGTAGGTAAAGAAAAAACTTTTATAGCAAATTCAATACTTCTGGAAAATAAAGGCTAAGAAATGTGAAGAATGCAACTGCTGCTCATGGAGTTGGCCAGTGACAGCAGAGATCTGATTCTAAGTTTTCAGAGCTTTTGCTGTGGCACAGCATTATCTCTGGTCAGCTCTTCTACCTAGAAAACAGTGCTATTATTTACCTAATTCAGGTAAATATCCTGTACCTCATATCCTTCTTTCTTATAACCAAGCCATGAACTTATTATAAGGAGCCATGTACCCAACTAAATAGCTGAATCTCTCAGACTTGGAGCAGGGAAGTGAGGACATGTGACCCATCTGTCATGGCTTGTATCTAGATGTCTCCCCAAAGCCTCCTGAGGTCATAGGTGGGCTTTCTCAGAGGTGCTGGATGTAGAGTGCATGCTGCTGGGATTAAGGATACCTGACCCTGGGTGTGGGTGACACTAATCAATAGGCTTACAGCCTGGATAGAATATAAAGGGACAGAAAGAAGTTGCTGCTGCTGCAGCTTCTGTCATTGCTTGCTGCTTGCTGCCTTCTGCCTGCCCTTCTTTACCATGGGCTGTTTTTCCTCCTTAATGCCCCTCTGCCACGCCACCCTGCCTTGGAGCCAGCCCACTATGGACTGAAATCTCTACAAGCTGTGAGCCAAAACAAAAAAAACCTTTCTTCCTTTAACTTTGGGTATTGGGTATTTTGTCTCAGCAACGAGAAAAGTAACTGAGACACCATCCTAGCCAAAATGTGACCCACTCTAGTGACTGAGATGTAAGCAGAAATACACTGGGTGTGTGGCTTCTAGGAAGGCCATTGTTTTCTTACATAAAGAATCAAGCTAAAGGAGCAAGCACATCTTGCTCTTCTTCCTGTCTGGAGCAGGAACGGGATGCCCAGGGGTGTTGTTGCTTTAAAGCATGAGGACACCATGTGCTAAGGGTGGCAGAGCAGAAAGAGACGAGGACAAGGAGGTCGGTGACTACATCATGGGGCCACTGCACCTGTCATGGGTCATCTATCACCAGATTTCTGGTGACATGAGAAAAAGAAGCCCTTCCTTGCATTAGCCAGCCCAGGAGGGTTCTGTCGATGGTGCTAAAAGCAATCTTAGTTGATGAGGTCACATCCACAAAGACTGAGGTTGAAGGGTGAGTTTAATTACAGATGTTCCTCAATTTATGATGGGGGTAGGTTCCAATAAACCCTTGGTAAGTTGAGAATATAAAGTCAAAAATACATTTGTTGCACTTAACTTACTAAAAGTCACAGCTTCGCAACACAATACACTGTGTGGGTATCAGTAGTTTTCCCTCAGGACCTTGTGACCAGCTGGGAGCTGCGGCTGCTCAGCACCACCAGAGGAGATCTTAGCATTCCCTACCTAAGGAAAACTTCCAAATTCAAAACTCCAAGTGTAGTTTCTATTGATTGCATATCGCTTTTGCATGGCAGGAGAAGATCCTACCATATTCTGCTTTCTCAGGAAAAGTTCAAAATTCAACATGTAAATATGGTTTCTACTAAATGCATATTGTTTTTATACTGTCATAAAGTTGGAAATTGTAAGTCAAACCATGGTAATGGGGACAGTCTGTAGATGAATGTCTTTACTGGGGAAAGGGCAGGATTATAGCTAGCATTCTCCTTAACAACCATTCTCCGTCATTGTCTTTACAGGAGGATAACCCAACTTTCAGTTTTCCAGTCTCTGTATGTAAGAGGTTGATTTCATACACCTGATTACACATAGGTTTTCACATTTCTGCCTTGATTTTATACTTTGTTGCAAAGCATGTGGTTGTTAACTGTTTTGCAGAACATAGGTATCAATTTGTGGATTTTAGACCAAAGAGCAACATTTTCCCAGCAAGATTTCAATCTAGTTACGTTTAATAAAAACTGACTTTGTGCATTAATGTTTCTCTAGCTCCAAGCCCAGCTATTTCCAAATCCTATGCTCACAAAAACATTGCAAAAATACTGTAAGAAATTCATATATTGGGTGTTGTTGATAGAAGTTTTTCCATATATGTTTTTAATTTTTGTTTTGTGAAAATGAATTATTTTTAAAAGATATACTCATCACTTTCATACAGGCAATAAATAAGTATAAGTCAAAGTTGTTTTTAACTTAGTAAATAATGAGAGGATCAGTAAAATATTACAACTTAGGCAAGGAAACATTGAGGTACCTTATAGATAAGCTGATAAGGAGTGCTGAATTTACAAATAGATGCAAAAACTAGCTAAACTAATCACTGTCTACAGGGTAATAATTTATAGTATTTCATCTAAATATTTTGATTTCTGTAGATAATAATCATTTGACTATCAGTTTTCTAACATTTACACAGTTGAAAATATCTCAGAGAAACAAAAGTGTAGAGCTCACATCGAAACATATGTCTCAGAAGCACCCACTAAACATAATCTTGTTTGAAGAGTTGAAGATATCCAATAATCCTATGGTCCATTTCACAGTCTTTCACATTGTTTCTCTACAATATATTCATTTTCCCACAGTAGGGATCTAAGGACTCAGGCTCTAACTGAAATAAGACAAATTATATGTTCATTAAAATATTTATACAAGCCAGGCCTGGTAGCACACACCTGTAATCCCAGCACTTGGGAGGCTGAGATAGGAGGATCTTTGTGAGTTTGAGACCAGCCTGGGCTACAAAGTGAGCTCAGGGCCAGCCTGAACGGCACAGGGAGACCCAGTCTCAAAAAGACAAGGACCAGGGATTTATCTCAATGGCCTAAGTGCCTGCCCAGCAAGCGCAAAGTTGCGAGTTTGATCACCTGTGTCACAAAATAAATAAAATAAAATAAAATAAAATAAAATAAAATAAAATATTTATACAGCAAAAATCAGGAAAAAAATTAAAAGACATTTATTTAAAGCCAATACTATGTTCTCCAAAATAAATAGAGAGTATATCTAGGTAATTAAAGCAGAACATTTTTGAGCATCTGTATATAGGCAACTAATACAAAATAAGGGTTCTATTTTCATTTTATTGACCTGGTTTTTTGCCTCTGTCTGCATGTTTGCTGAGTAGACCAGAATGTACTGTGTCTCACATGAACCTCCACGTTATGTTTCTAGAATCCTAATTGCAATGACCTTCGTGAAATGACATAAGACTTTTACCAAAGCTGTTTCCGGGTGAATAAGCAGAAGTAACCTGAAGGTTTGATTCTGAAGGTAGATCCAGCTCCCTTGACTACGGAGATCAGGTCAGAATCTCTCTGCTAAAATTAGATTTAATATGAAGGTGCTGGCTCCACCACATACTGCCTGACAGAAACTAACATTTAGGGACACATAAAGTGCTGTTGCATCTACAAGGAAATATTTATAGCTCCATGTTCATGGCAACATTAGTCAAAATAACCTACAGAGAGAAGTGATAATGGGTGAATGCATAAAACAAAATGCAGCACATACTCATCATGGAATACTGTTCAGTCTAAGGAGGGAGGGAAAGTCTACAATGTGGGTACGGATGAACCTCAAGGACATTACGCTAAGTGAGGGAGAGAGCAAGAGAACAAGAACAGGAGCTGGGTGTGGATGTGGTAGCACATACCTGTAATCCCATCACTTCTGGGAGGCTGAGGCAAAAAGGTTGCAAGTCTGAGCCCATCCCGAGCAATTTAGCAACTCAGCAGAGTCTGTCTCAAAACACAAAATTTTATGAAGGGCTGGGATGGTAGTTTAGTGTGAAGATCCAGGGTTCAATCTTCAGGACCACAAAAGAAGAGGGAGAGGAAGAGGAAGAGGATGGAGGGAAAAAAAGAGGAAGAAGGAAGAGGAGTTCTGGAAAGAAATATCAGTAATTGATATTCAATCAAAAATATGTATTGAGAATCCTTTGAGCAAGATATTTCATAACAGTCATGGAGATAAACAGGACGATCTCTGTCATCCAGGAACTCACAGGCTAATAAGGGAGATGATGTGCAGACGTGTATTTCAGATAGCAAATGTCAGGAAGCCTACTTCAAACAGACTTCAACATAAATGGAAATTTACAGGGCCATTTAAATATAAAGTCAAAAATACATACATAGTCAAGCCAGGCATGGTGGCGCATGCCTGTAATCCCAGCATTCAGGAGGCTGAGGCAGGAGGATCCCAGTGAGTTCGAGGCCAGTCTGGGCTCCATAGTGAGGTCAAGGCCAGCCTGAACTACATAGCAAACCCTGTCCCAATACATACGTACTTTTATACATACACGCATACAGAGACAATGCTTGATTTAGGAACTGAAACTATAATCAGGGCAGAAATCTCCGTTTCTCAGCTTTGCCTTCCACAATGTTAGTTTTAATTTATTATCAGTCTATGTTGGTGCTTCTGGCAGATTCAGACCTAGTAATTTTTACA
>RJWT010022824.1:0-17045 GCA_004365215.1 Cuniculus paca | reverse complement strand
GCGATATGCAGGGAGAGACAGAGATGCAGAGAGAGCAATCCTCGTATCACAGATTGGGGCAGCGTCTAGTGGTTTGGGGTCAGTGCTTCAGCTCTGATGTGCAATCCTCCAGCCCTGAGACGTCACGGCTTCTTTTCCTGAGGCTCCTTCTCAGCTGACAGCCTGCCGTCTCTCGGCCTAGCTCACACATACTACTCGGCAGCTCCAGGCAGGCATCACTGACCAGTCCGTTGCTTTAAAGTCTACACCTCAGCACCTCAGCTAGACCCATTCGCATTGCTCAAAGTCAACTGAAGGGATAAGGAGATGTCCTAGCCAGCTCCGTGCAGATCAGTACACCGAGGTAGGGGCGCATGCTCTTCTTTTAAGGAGATCCTTCCGGGTGGTCCTTCCTCTTTTTCGCCTTTGTTTCCTGGCCGTATGAAATGGGATGTTCTACTTCCCCACACACTCACCACCATGATAAACTGCCTGGCCACGGACCCAAGAGCAGTGGACTAGGTAGGAGGCCTGGGGTCAGCTGAACATGGATTGGAATCTTCCAAACTATGAGTCAAAATGGTTCTTTTCTCTTTATATATTCGTGACCTCAAAGTTTTGACACAGTAGCATAAAAATGAGTAAAACAAACACATAAGGTAATTACTAAATATATATTTTGTAACTAGCTGGGGCACCCTCAGTTCTGAGTGGAGAAAGATATGTTATTGTGTGCGAATATACTACACATTGTTCATGAATTGAAATCTAAAGGTGTTCATGATGGATGACAGAGAATGCAGACTCATACCCGGTTTCCCCCATACAGGAGCAAGTCATATTTTAACTGTTTCAAAGAAAATGATTGTTTCAGCACTGTGGCATAAAATCTTGCTATATGATAAGTACTTTTTGAATATGAGTAATTATGTTCTAATTTTCCTATATGGTGGGAATAAATTTGTCTCTATTGCCCTACTATGCTTTGTTAAGAAGGATCATGCTTAAATTCTACTTTACGTCATTCTGTAAACCATAACATTGTAGTATCCCACAGAAAAATCTATAATGTACTGAATGCTCCTGTGAGAATAGCATGACTTTCACTACTAGATTGCCATCTTCTACTATGGAATGTAATCACAATTCAGATCTTACAATTCTACTTCAAAAAAGCGGTCATAGGCAGATAGATAGATGGATGGATAAATGGATAGAAAGAGAGGCTTTTATTTTGTAGGGGCTAAGGGAAAGTACTTGTAATGCTTTAATTAGCACTGGACCAATGCCACTGAAGGAAACAGAATTTCAGAGTTTTTTTTTCTATTATTTCACCTTCACTGCAGCTGCAGAAGTTTTGCATTTACAACTGTGGAAGAAAGTTACAGTGATTTCTCCTTCACTTTGCTTAGATATCTACTTAAAAGTTTCTGTTGCTATCACCACCACCCCAAAAAAGCCCTGATCACTGTCATTTTTATCAACTTGCAAACATTTAGAAAATTTGCTTCTGTTTCACTCGGCCAAGTCAAATAGAAACTGAATGAAAGCAAAAGAAAATGCCCACTTCAATGTCCCTAATATCTAGAATCTTGCCTAGTAAATAAAGAGCTCTCAATGAATATTTACTGGAATAATAAATCACCGAGATCAATGTGTTTCCAGGTATGGGGTTTTAAAAAATGGAATGTGACTTCTGTTCTTCTACATATTGTGTCACAAACCTTTTCAATGGCTGAAAAGTCATGAGAAATTTGTTTCATTTTCTTCCGTTCTGCTCTCCAGAATTAATGTAGCAAACAGACATTCTGGTGCCTAGGGACCAGGAGGAATACCCTCATCCCTCACCACTCCCCCTGGCAAAGATCTGAGTGACCCAGAAGCTACCAGGAAGGTGCTTCTGCCTCTATCAGCTCCACCTGGGGGCAATAAATCTCCTCTTTGAGCTGAACAGTACACACACTTAATAATGCATGGTTCTTGCATAGCGATTATTTCTGGGCATCCAGGAAAGGCTTTTAGGCTCCTAATGCCCAGCCACTGGACACTGTGTATCTTGGCAGACTCATTCTGTTGTGAATCTGCACAGCTCCCTGTTCTGTTCTGATCCCAGAAGCCGGAACAACAATTATAGATTGAAAAGCTGAGAGTCAGTGGAGTCGGCGAGGTGATCCAGTTTGTTTAAATGGAGACGCAAAATCTCAGGTAGAAAAAGGCACACTCCTCTTCCTCTTGTGAACTGATTTCACTCATTCACCCAGTACTGGTTGTGAACCTGCTGCTGGGTGTCAAAGACCAAGTCGTAAAGGGTCCTGACAAAAACTCTGATTTCAGAGGGTATAACAAAAAAGAGGAAACCAATATTCAGTTAAAAGAAGAATACATAATTTCCGATAGTAATAAGCATCATAAGATAAACAAAATAAGGTGATATAAATGCACAGCTCAGATTGGAGGCTCAGCACATCCTAAGGACGCCATCCCCTGGATCCTGGGGCAACTTTGGAGTTGTAAAAAAAATGTCAAGTTCCTTTGAATATGCCATCTCTGCAGTAAGGAGGAAGGAGATGCTACTGGAGTTGCCATTCTTATTTTCGGATCCCCTGAGGTATACCTTGAAGTAAGAAATCATGTACAAATTATGAAAGAATTGCCTCCAGGAGAAGTCAATGTGGCCATTAGGAAATGAGGAAAAAAGGGACAGGTGCTGGGTTAGGGTAGTTTAGCCTTTTTTCTTAGGGTGATCTGAAGATGACCTTGCCCCATAGTTTGTTCCACAGTGAGAAGCAAAGAACAGGGGTTTCGGATACCCATCCTGCAGTCATATGCCACACTCTACCTCAGGCAATTCCAGCTGTCTGAGCTTTAGGTGACCTGAGGACAGTTCCCCGAGCCAGTTGGTGGTGCTGGTCAGTAGAAGTAGAATTTCCATGGGCTAGGCCATGGCCACAGAGCCTGCGGAGGGTCTATGGAGGTTTGGACGAGAAACTGGCAGTTGAGAAAGAAGCTGGTCTGCAGAGACCCAGCAAGAGTTCATCTCAGGCAGAAGAAAGAAAGGGTGCTCATGCCCCACAGAGCAGGAGGCCAGCATTGTCCAGAGTGGGCTTAGTAGGCAGGCGATGACCAGGAGTTTAGCTTTGGTTCTGTAGAGCTTAAATATGAGTAATGTCCTTCCAAGGTCCATGTGCAAAAGCTTTGGTTCTCAGGGTGGGGTTATGGGAAAGTGCTGTGATTCTTCAGTGGGCGGAGCCTAAGAGAGGCTCTTAGGTGATGAGAACTGTGCTCTCAGAGGGCACCGTGAGAGCCTGGTGTTTCCCTCTGCTTCCTGCTCTAACATCTGCCAGCCATGACTTACACCTGGGCACCTAAGCAAAGCCGTTGCCTGTGTCGATATTGTTTGGTTTGATGACTGAACTGGAATCTCCAGATGTATAAGCCAAATAAATCTTTTATCTTTGTAAGTCAATTGTTTCAGATATTTCCTTGTAGTGATTTGAAGCTAAGTTCTAAGCATCAAGTCAGGCCTTTGGAGGACCTGAGATATTTGTATTTTATGTTTAAATTATTTGAGCTACTATAGACAAGATAGTTTTCAGGAAGAAAAAGGCAAAAAGAAATCATACACACATAATATAAAATGCTATAAACTTAATATGCATTCTTTAATATGTATTCTTGATTTAGTTAAAAATCAAAACTTGAAACTACATAACAATGATATACATTAAATGTATACCTATGTATATAAATTCCATCATCTACCACATAAACACGCACTCACAAAAATGCATTGCTCAAAGAACTTCACCTTATACCTAGTTATTTCAAGTTACAGACAACAAGCAGAACAATCCTCTTTTTCATAGATACTAAATCTGTTAGGCATACTCTGTTACAGAATACATAAATGACCTTTCATGAATGTTTTATTTTTATATTGCCAACAATACAAATGTCCAACGGATTACATAATCAGACTCAAATGACATTTTCTCTAAAAATTGTAGGAAATAGCTCACTAAAACTCTGTAAAAGATAAAGTTACATTTTTTTATTTTAAGGAGAATAAAACCACGCAAAATAAAACCAGTCAAAGAAGAAAGCCAATCAAAACAGACCAGTGTAAGTGACATAGGACTTCAAAACAATAGGAATCAACAATGATTACCATAATGCCTCTTGCCATCTTCAAAATAGCTGCAGATACCTTCAGACATAGTAAAAATCGAACAATACAGAACAGAATAGAACCAATAAAAATAAAACAATGAGCTGGGCGTGGTGGCTCACGCCTGTAATCCCAGCACTCAGGAGGCTGAGACAGGTGGATCGTTGTGAGTTCGAGATCAGCCTGGGCTACAAAGTGAGCTCAAGGCCAGCCTGAATGGCATAGTGAGACCCTGTCTCAAAAACAGGGCTGGGGATCTAGCTCAGCGGCCTAAGCGCCTGCCCGGCAAGCGCAAGGTCATGAGTTCAATCTCTGGTGCCACAAAAGAATAAATAAATAAATAAAATAAAACAATGAATGCAGTAAAGAACTTAAACACAAGACAATAGTAAATCCTAAATGGCTACCATAGTATATCTTGCTATCTTTGAAATAGCTGGCCATGCCATCGGATAGAACAGAATCAAACAAGACAAAACAGAATAAAACCAATCAGAACAAACCAGAGTAAGTGACACAGGACTTCAGAGCATTACAAAATCAACAATAGTTACCATAATGCCTTTTGTTGTCTTCAAAAATAGCTGCAGATATCTTCAGACATAGTAAAAATCAAACAGTATAGAATACAATAGAAACAGTAAAAGCAAAACAAGGGAAAGATAAAGGACTTCAAAGCAAGACAATAGTAAGGCCACAATGGCTATCATAATACATCTTACTATCTTTGAACTATCTGCCCATGCCATCAGATAGAACAGAATCAAACAAAACAAAACAGAATAAAACCCAAAAAAACAATGAAAATGATACAGGACTTCAAAACAAGATAATAGGAAATTAATAATGGCTATCACCTTCAGAAGGCGATCCCCTATAGATGCCACACTGCGTAGCATTACCCTTTGAATAGATGATCAGACCACTGGCCCTAGACCTGCAGTCAGTAAAACATCAAACACCACCAGCATCAAATTGCATTTCACCTCAATAGCTATAATCAAAGCTTGTGTTTTTCCGGATTAGCCATTTGTTTACCTGGGCAGGGGGGTAGGTGGGTCGTGTCTTCCTATTTCCCAGCCTGCGCACCAGAAGGAGCTAGGGTCTGACTGTCCCCCCGCCGGCAGTGGCCCGCGCATGGTGCTGGTTCGCAGGGAGGGCTTGCTTCTTGGGGATTTCTTGTTCTCTTGCCCTGCAGTCCGTGAATGGCACTGACTCAAGGGAAAAAGCTGGGGTCTGGCTTCAAGTTACATTGTTAAACCAGGCTAAACTCCACTGTAGCTTCATGTTGAGAAATGAAGATAACAAGTATGCGTTCACTGTGTTCTCTAAAAAGAAATGTGTGTGTGCATACATTTTCATGAAAATATGAGTAGCCGTGGGTAACTGCTGTGAATTTTGCTTGCCAGGTGCCAGCCCCTTTTGAAATCAACCTGCACATTATTTGAGAAAGATCAGGGAGCGTTTCCATAACTATTACTATAAAATGGCTATCTGTGACAAACCGAATATCACTATTTTTTTTGTGACAAACACCCATCACATCAAATATTCACAGCTCAGGAACACTTCATTGGTTTAATTAGTACCATGTTACATAAAAACATTATTTTAAATACAAAAGTTCAACCTTATATATTCTGCTATTCTTTCTTTTCTGTTCTTCTATAACTGCTTTTTAATGAGTTTCTCTCTTATAATTAACATTCATTTTGTTTCCAGGTAAAATATTTATATATTTTAAAATCAGAGGTTTATTTTCTTAAAGATTACAGTAATGATTGATTTTCTTAAAGTATTGTAATGAAAATAGGTAATTTCCTCTCTCATGACTTTCAATAGGGTTGATTATAACCATGTCTTAGGATGCCTATGTCTTCAACCTCAATGAAAATAAAGATGCTGAAGTCAAAATAATTGCACCTGAGGCTATTGTGTAAGCCATATTCCTTTATTTTATCTTGCACATTTAAAATTACATCTTGATACTGTTGATTTCAACCTTCTTTTGAACTTGAACCAGGCCTGTTGTATATAAAAATAGCACACATGCAAATAAAAATTTAAATCTCACAAAAATGGCTCTTATCACTTGAATACTTAAGCCAGGTAGATTGTTCTTTTCCTTTGCAGACAAAAATAGACAATCTTCCTCAGGTATGAAAATCATGGCTGAAATGTAAAGATGAAAGGAAATCTGTCTGACATCCTAGTTAGAGCAGCCATTGCAATCCTTTTCATTAGTTTTACCACCAAATAACAAAAATGGTGTTTTAAAAATTATAGTAGATCTAAAATTTCTATTTTTATTTCCTTAATTATCTTTCTTTGCATACTTTACATTTAAAAAAAACTAGATTTGTCAAAAAATGTTTAATTGAACCCTTTTAGAAAGCATACTTGTTACTGAAAAATTAATCAGCAAAATCAGTGAGCTAATTTTAATGATGATTACTATTTTAATGGGTGAATATTTTTAGCTCTATCTGGAATGCAAAAATGCTTTCTGACTTAGTGAGATTTAAAGTGAGCACAAACTGCGTTATGCCATATCTAACAAGCAGAGCACATTATCTTAATTCAAATTAGAAAGATATTTATAGAATAGGCTAAATGCTGCAGTACAGGTAATGAATAAATGATGCAGGAGACCAGATTCTGGTAAGTGGGTAATGATACTGTCCCTGGGATGTGTGCAGCCTGTTAACTGCCCTGCTGAGAAATGCAATGATTTCACTCCTTCCCATTTTTCTTATTTTATGAAGAAAAAATACATCTTTCAATTTAGGTTAAAGCTGTAAACGGCTGTATTATACCTGGTGGGGTATGTTTATGACTCGTGTTAATCAAAAATGAGTGCTGTGTGTCCACTATTGAGTCAGAAAAGCAAATGGAACTTTCCACGGAACACCATGTTATGAATTGCCATGATTCATAACATGTCCCCATAAATGAGCTCTCTATGAAAAGAGTATTGTGATAATTTCTGTGTGGAATACCCTTACTGGTGGTTTTTGACCTCAGTATCTGTTATGTGAGCTACGTTTTCTGTCATTTGTTTTCACAGTTGAAGTATCAGGTGAAACCGTAATGCTTACAGCTGCACACTTGTTTCCTGTCAGTACAGTATATTGGGAGACAGCATTCTCCTGTGACGGTAAGAGGCAAAGAGGACGCAGCAAAGGGGAGTCCAGGTTTACTGGGTGGCAGCTAAACAGGTAGTGTAACTCACTTGCTTCTACAACACCCTTTTGTGCAAAATTGATGGCATTTAAATATTTTCAAAGGAAACTGTTAATTTGGAAATTAGCCTCATGAACTTGGAGACAATACTAGTAACAATAAGTGATCAGCAGCAACCAGGTAGTTCTGTTTTACCTGTATCCAAATGTTTGATAGCAGTGACAATTCCTTCTCTTGGCATCTACCATGGTCAAGGACAGTGACCTTCAAGATGAGAGGCATCTTTCTACCACTCAGTCCTTGCTCTTGCCCGAATATCATGGTTACATTATTAATTAGGGCTTTTGACTCCAGTGGCAACTGGCCTTAAACTAAAAATATTTCATCTTTGGGAGTTAGCATCAGTCACACTTTAAAGAGACACATCTCTTGCTGCCCAACATACCCTCTGCCCAGAGATAGTCCCTGAAATGGGGCTATCACAGCCTTCCCTCCTGTGGCAAAAATCAAATGTGATTGGAAAAAATTATTTTCTATTCCCTGAGAGACATTTTTTGTTAGCAATTTCCCCTTGTAAAACGTTTACTTAACCTTTTATAATAAATGAAATAGCTACCTTATTAGATAAATACTCAGTTCTATCTTCAGTGCCACTATTATGTATCTTTCAAAGCATCTCATTATTCGAGGAAAAGACCATATGATCACTGCTCAGAGGGATTCTTTTTCTACCAATGATCATAGCCATATTTTCTGGGCAGTTGAATATATATCCAAGCATTTCCTCAAATCCACCTGCCTGGATCTACCTTACCCTCAACTGGGAGCTAAAAAATACTTTTACACACCATAAAAGACATTTTAGTTTTTCTAAATACATATCTACTAGCAAATAGTTGTATTTATAAGTCATAATGACACCTTTTTTGAAATCAGAGTGTACATTTCAGTGCTTGTGAAAATAGACAGAGAAAGAAATGGAATGAATTTTCTCCCCTTCTCATCTCCTATAAAAAAGACATTATTTTCTCAGCACAATATGAAGAAATTAATATATGATAAAGAGAGGTTCCAAGACCATTCTTATTGAGCTCTATGTATTGGAATTTTCTTGTGGAGCTTCTTATGTGTAAGGTATGCTGAACAAAAAGGATCATAAATATTTACATAGTAAAATACCTTCTTACTTTAGAAAAGTCTATTATAAAAATACAGGTACCCAGATAATCACCTGCCACCCAGAAGCCCTTGATAATAAACTGCATTTGCTTCATTTAATTTCCTTCTTTCTGTTTTCCTGTTTTCTCATAAGATTTTCATTTAAGAAGATCATAATTTGCCCAAACCCACTTGTGATTCTAAAGATCATCCCCTGGGGCTTTCACTGTGGTCTCTGTTCAAAACTGTTCCTATAATCAGCTCATTAGAATCACGTCTCTACCCACCACAAATCCGCACCCCAATTACAGAGCATGGCATATGCAGAAGTTTTCATTATTATTAAAACTTCCAGACCTTTATCTGCCTTCTTTTTATGAGTTCTCTATATTACGTCTTTTCAACTGCATTACTTTGTATCCTATGTTTGTTTCTTTCCTTGTACTCCCGTTTTGCATTGAGCTCACCCTGAATTCTTTAAATCTTGAGTCAGGTTTTGGGTGTAAAGATTTCTGAAAGAAATTTTTACAAGGGAAGTTAATTAGTAAGGGAATTGGAGGACTCACCATGAGGAGGATTGGGTGAATCCCCATCACAGTCAGCCTGATCCTGCAGGGAGAGCTGGAGTGGAAGTTACGAAGGATAGTTTATTCCTCTGAAAGACATGGGGGCTTTTGTGCTCCTCAACTGGTTATTCCTATGGCAAACAGGAATGCAGAATGAGAACTTCTTATCTCTTCCAGAGTTATCCTCTGAAGATAGTCCCTGGCAGTAGAGCACAGAAAGGAGGGGAAATGCACAAATTGCCGTTAAGAAGGACTGAAGAGATCTGTCACTTTTCCACTGCTGGGACAAAAATACTGTACCTGACATAAACAACGGCATGGAGGAAAGGTTCATTTGACTCATGGTTTCAGAGGTTCAGTACATGTTCTGCCTGCTCCAAGACAGAAACATCATGGTGGAAAGGCCTGGGAGAAGAAAGCAGTGTACTTCACAGCAGCCAGGAAGCACAGGGCAAGGGACAGCGTCAGAACCGTAGATGCTTTTCAAATGTGTGCTCCCTTGTGACCCATGTCCTCCAACTAGGTTCCACCTCCTAATGGCCCGTTCAGCTAGTGTCTTAGTTACTTTCCACATCACTGCAGCAAAATATCTGACACCTGGAGTTTAAAGGTGATATTTATTTTGGCTCCTATTTCAGTTAATGGTGGTGGGCTTCAAAGAACAGCATGGCAAAAAGGCCTAGCAGAGCGAAAGCTGCTCGTGTCACAGTGGCCACAAAGCAGAGGAAAGTGAGGGCCTGAGGAGGCAGATACACCCTTCCAGGTCATGCCTTCAGGGCCCTGCCTCACCCGAGCAGGTGCCACCTCCTGACACCAAGGCAGCTCTACCACCCTCAATAATCCAATCACCTTCCCCAAGCCTGTCTCCGAGCACACGAGGCTTTGGGAGACATCTAGATATAAACTACCATAGCTATGGACTCATCCAGGGACTGACTCATTGAAGAGCGTGGTGTCCCTATGACCCATGAGCTTTCTCAAAGCTCCTTCTCTGAATACATAAAACTTAGTGGGGACATTTTTGACCCAAGCCAATATATGGGCAAAAATGACATCTGTTCCAGCTTGGCAATTGTAGTTAAATTGACCATTAATTTATTGACTTTCTGTCCCTTCTTTATCAAATAAATACATTCATCTACCTATAGTTTTCTTTATCTAACAGTGATGTTACAGAAGTTTTTCAAAATATCTCCTATCAAACATATATTGTGAATCAGACATACTTTTATTTACAACACTTCTCAAATGAAGATTTATTTCCAGGAATGTGTAACAACAGTTGAAAAAAAATGAGGAAAGACAGATTGAAAAGTAGTATGCTTGTTTACATTATTCCAGTCCTCATCATTATAATAGATTAATGGCATAAATTAAAGTTTAGGTTGTGTGTTTTCTGTGAAGAGTGGCAATGAGTAAAATAAACAGAAATAGTAACTCATGGGCTTTTGCAAATGAATATGTATAATAGGCTTAAAATTTTCTATTTAGGACATGCTAGAAAATGACTAAAAGTTACTGGGAGTACGTTAAGTGAATTAGTGTGTAGCAGTGACCTGATTTCATTTTCACAGTATTGTTATAGTTAAGTTATGCTCTTTTTCATTGATAAATAAACTAAAGTTTAAATGAATGCAATTGTCCCAAATCACATAACCTGCAAGACAAAAAGTTGAGCCACAAATTTGGTTTTCCTACTTCTAAAATGCCAGATAGCTTTTAAATCTATACTATTTACATCACAAACAGGGGAAAATAAGCATCAGGTGACAGAAAAATATTACTTAGGAACCAAGTCTTTAAATCTTTATCTTTATACCAAATTTACTGAAATTTTAACCAGACCTGGAACTATGTTTACATTTGTCAAATATTTAAATTGTTAAGTTGTACATGTAAAATCTATGAGTTTTTACCATGAAATATGGCAATCCCAAGCCACAGTTGATTAAACAATTACAGGTCTCATGTATTTTCATTTACTCATACATTCATTCAATAAAGAACTATTAAGTATTGACTCGGTTTCCTGGGAAGAGTAGATAGCAAGATGATTAAGCCTAATCTCCAACATCAAAAAAGTTTCTTATGTAGTAATTGGAGTCAAATAGATTCAATAAAACGCTCTGGCATTAGACTGAAGATGTGCTTTGCATCATAAAAGCATAAACAACAGCTCAGGGGAGTCAGCTCAGCAGAGGCTCAGGGGAGTCTTCATAAAGAAGACTATGTCAAAGTCTTTAACAGATACGTACCTGGGCCAGGGATTTAGCTCAGTGGCATAAGTGACTGCCTGGCAAGTGCAAGATCGTGAGTTTGTTCCCTGGTGCTCCAAAAAAAAAAAAAAAGAAAAGAATAGAAAAGAAAAAACAAAAACAGAAGTAAATCAACAGATCCAAACACATTAATCAGCATAAATTTTAACCTAAATGTAGGTGGTTACTCACATAATTTGGGATATCTGTGACACATATTCAAAGAAATAACAGTTCAATTAAGTACATAATTTTAAATAATTTATTTTTTTAACTTTACTTTAAAGAGAACAAAACAGAACAAAGCAGATCAAACAGAACAATGCAAGCAATACAGGACTTCAAAACAAGACAACAGGAAATCAACAGTGGCTACCATAGTGTCTCTTGTTTTCTTCAAAATAGTTGTTCACACCTTCACACACAATAAATTCCAACAAAACAAAATTGTATAAAACCAATCAAAACAAAAGAATGAAAGGACTATGAGACTTCAAAACCAGACAATAGGAAATCAACAATGGCTACCATAATGTCTCCTGTTTTCTTTAAAATAGCTGTCCATACCTTCTCACATATTGCAATCAAATAATAGAAAATGAACTCAAATCAATCAAATCAAAGAATAAAAGTATTATTGGGCTTCAAAACATGATGATAAGAAATTAGTAATGGTTACCATAATGTCTCATTTTCTTCAAAGTAGTTATTTATACCATCACACTTAATAAAATCAGTTCTTGTAAACTCTTTAGGAGAAGTTCTAGGCATGTATAAGCCTATACATGTACATCTATCTTTTCTGTGTTAGACAGAATAACAAAACAAAACACAAGAAAAACAAGAAACAAAAGAGACAAATAACACTAACAGGGAGCCCCAAACAATAACAATATAGGCTAATAATTTAGACCACGAAACATTTGAGAAATGGTTAAATGGTAAGGGAACTGTGCTCTTTTTTCTATTTGTTTATTCAAATTTTGATTTAAGAAAAAATATGTACGGAAGTGGCAAAAACATTAGGTGAACAGCTTGATGATTGTCTCCAAAGGAAGGCTACGGTGGACCTCCCACCAGGTCACAAAGGACTTGGCCCACTCCTACCAAATTTCTGTCTCCACCCCAAGTCCTGGGTCCTCAGGAAGATCACAGACTGCACCATGGTGATTCGGTCACCTCCTTCTGCCTTCCCAGTGTCTGCCTTGCTGGTGCGATGTTAGATTCACCTCCACCGCTCTCTGTGCTTCACTGAAGCTTTTAAATACCATCTCTCTTTCTCCACTTCCGATTGCATAAACTGGCTGAGTATCTGCTTGCTTAAATTTTATGCTCATAAAATGTCTCATGTTCACTGAGGCAAGAAGCTATAAGCTACTTAAACAAAATCCTGTCTGGCCTCTCTTTTCAGAACACAGAGTCATTGGAGGAAGAAGTCCTTGCCTCCCTCCAATGTACAAGTGGCATTGCAACTAAATTCCTACCATGGTAACAAGAACCAAAATATTACATGCTATTTGACCACAGCTTTACAGAATGGGGCTTTTGGTCACAGTTTTATGAAATGGTGATTATCTTTATGTTTTTCATTGCTTTCATCAACAGGATCTAGATGATAGGCAAAGACATGAAGAACCAAAAGAGGTCTATGGACCACCATGTGGAAGGAAGCTCTGTGACAACCAGGGATGATAGCTTGCACCTTTTTGTAAGGAGGAAACACTCATTATTGCTGAGTGTGGTGGCTCATGCCTATAATCCCAAGCATTCGAGAGGCTGAGGCAGGAGGATTGCTGTGAGTGCAAGGCCAGCTTGAACTACATAGGGAGACCCTGTCTCAAAAACCAAAAAAACTCAAAACAAAACAAAAAGCAAAACAAAGATTTCTTTATTAAGCTACTGTTTGTTACAGCATCCAACACTACTCCCATATGAGCCAGCCATTGACATAACAAGCAAGATGCGTGCACCCCGTGGGAAAGGACGTGCCTTGTTTTGAGGAGACTTAATTTGCTTGCCTGACTGAGATGTTGGCTGTCCACCATGGAGAGAGAAGATTAACGCTACAGGCTCTGGGGTGCAGGAGAGCAGTTTAAAGCAGTTCACAGAAATATAATCGCATAGCCCTCCTTGACATTGTTAAGACTTTATCTTATTCTTTCTGCAAGAGTGACAATTTGATGATACACGAGAAGGAAAGAAACATAATAGCGTTTTTGTTTCAAAAATGATAACCAAATACATAACCTGGACTAAAAGATAGAGACCATGGAATTCGTCTCCAGTCTTCATGAATCTAGGCCAGTGCAAGGCAAGTGTCAGCTAAAGCAATAGCAGAAGCATAGGAGAGGATGAGGCTTGTGTATGAGAGAAATGATACAAATAATGTTAACAAGATCTGCTTAAGATTGAAAAGAAAATGGAAGCTAAAACTGTGGCAAAAATAAGAGATCACATCAATGGACAATGACAGTAGGGACACTGGGCAGAGAAGGAGCATTTGTGAACTCTAAGTACTTTTGATTCAAGTTTTCTGTACTAAAACTGGCCTAATAAATGCAATCTATCAACTGAAACAAGAACATGGATACTTACATGTGATGATTAGCATTTGTGCTAAGACGTGGTTACAGTTTTCCAGGCAGATTTCTGTTACACACGCTTTGCACTCTCCAGCACACTGCTGTCGTCAGGAGATGAGTGGGCGGGAGGGACTGCCTTAAGTGTTCAATCTCATTGCCTTTAATTTGTAATTTTTATTTTTATTAGTACATGTTTGCAGTAAACAATGATTATATGCAGTGTGGGGTGTTGGTACATGTACATAAAAATCTTAATTCCTTTTATGTCCCCTTCTCCTCCCCTCCTTGTTTCTCCACCTTTTGGTCTCCTTCCATTTGCAAAAGGTTTAGCTCCCTGTTTCTTATTATCTGTCTTTTATTCTGCTCTTCAATTTACTTATGATTCGAGTTTCTCATATAAGATTGCTGTACCCTTAAATCCTATAAGTTGAATAAAAAAAAAACCTCACTGCAGTTTCAGTTTTTAAAAATTATTTTCCTTTTTGTAGTACTGACACAAAAAAAAGTTCAAGTGACTTAACTATGATATTCTTCCAAGTGTGACAAGAAGCTGGCAGCAAAGTCATTCCTAAATTCCACAACATTCCACATTGTAGGATCAAGTTAAGGTCTGGGGCCGAGCAGGAGAAATCACTGATTAGAGTTTGTTGTGTCCCAGTCAACTGGCTGCCATGGGGAAGGCTGGCCAAGAGAGGCCACTGTCAGCAGTCCCACAGATACAAATTCCTTGATGCTCTTAGTTTTGGGCAGCTATGACAGAGAGGGAGTCACTAATCTGCAGCAACTCGCTCCAATTGTACCGCTAGAGCGAGCAACTCCAGACCGCAGACCACATCCAATCGCAAACAAATATTTCCCCTCCATAAGCATTGCTGCTGACCCATGGAGCTGGGCAGACGGAAGACAGGACATGAATGGCAACCAGAAAGAGGGATGTGGAGGACCAGCTTCCCCAAACATGCGTGACCTTCAGCTGCCGCAGATGGGTTACCCACCCTGGGAGTTGTCAAGCCCCAAAAATGACATTGGTGGCCCACAGGAGGCCCACACTTTCACTGGACTGGTGCCACATGTTCTTGCTCCCTAAACAGAGGTACCAGCTCTGGAGAGTCTACCATGGGCACTCAGGCCTAAGCCAAGTAGAAGGCAGGTCATCAGAAGATCCTTCTGCTCATAAGGATACAAAAAGCTCATCAGTTACAGACACGTTCCTCAACCTCCCTCCTCAAGAAATTTTGGGCCCAATAAGATTTTGGCCTAGGGCTTTCCTGTGCATTGCAGAATATTAAACACATCTAGTAACCTTTATCCACTACCTCAGAAACAATTCTTCTGTTGGAATAAATAAAAATGTCACCAGTCATTGCCAGATGTCCACTTGTGAGGGCTGAGGGATACATGAAAATCACCCCCAGTTAGTGACAGCTAGTGCATGAGATGACCATAATGTTACAGAATTAATTTTAAACTGGACATTTCTTATCTTCCTTTTTCACTTTTTAATTAGTTGCTGCTGCCTTGCAGACCCCAAAGACATAATCAATAGATCTTTAATTCTGGGAATTCTTCCTCCATCTACAAAGCAAATGAGGGTTGATACTCACATGGTCAACGCTGAGTAGTGGAGGCTGCTTTGCCAGGTGACCCCACTGAAGGAAACTCTGAGGTTCCTAAATCCAGCGAGGGAGGGTTTGACTCTAACGCAGGGTGTGTGTGTGTGTGGGGGGGGAATTACATCAGAATAGTTCAAATAAAAAGGCCAAATTATGTGATTCATTTTGGAAGAGTATTTTAAAAAGTGAGCCCTATTTTATAAATTCCCATTTTTATTTTTATCCAGGATTTTCATGAACTGAGCTAGAGATAAATGATTCCTTCTCAGAGAGGGAATAAGAAGCAGTTTAATCTTGGTCTTCTATGGTGTGAAACTGTTCTACCTCTGTGAACTCCTTTCATATTTTCAGCTACAAAAAGGAATAAAGAATTTAGGAAATTCTCACGTGATCACATATTGCTAATAGAACAATCAATAATTGTAAACCCCTCCTTTTTGAAAAAAACATTCAGTATCTTGTATTGAAGGACAGATTTCAATGCTATTCCAGCTGAATTTGATATAGTCTCTAAACAGTCATATTTATTCATACACGTACTAAAATACTTTTGTTGAAACCTTTTTTCCCCTGGAATTATCTAAGTACCATGAATGATTCTTTGAACAGGATGGATGATGGGGGTCCACAGAGGCTGACCGTGTACCTTCAACTAACTAATGGGGCTTCCAGGTGCTCCCTGTGACCAAGACTCAGGACCAAGCAAAGTTCCCAGGGCAAGCAGCACCCAACCCAAGACGCAAGGAGGCACTAATGAAAGGAAGTTGGAGGATAGTGTCCTTGTGGGAGGCACGTACGAATCCCCAGAGGTGTCATTATGCATGTGTTATTACCCCATGGTATTCATAAACCAAAGTGCAGACTTCAGGGTTGGTGTCCTCAGTAGATTAGCTTGAAGATGCTTTATGTGAGCATGGTGATCGAATTACCTTCTCTCCTGGCTGAACTGAACCAAAGTGGAGAATCTGTAGCCTGTGTGCAGTGTGTTCTTAGAAATGTCAAATGTTGCAGCCATTGTAGTAAACAGAAGATATTTTTAAAAGTTTTTTTAACCCATAATAACCATATCATTAACAATTCTATGCCTGAGTATCTATAGGAAACTACTGACAACAAAGTATAAGAGATGTGTGTGCACCATATTCATTGTAGAATTATTTACAGAAATCAAAAGAAGGAAGCAACCTAGGCATCCATTGGTCCATCAACATATCCAATCAACTCTTAACCTTTCATTTACTTTTCTTTCGAAAGTGACTATCCTAATAAAGCATAAAAATCTCACTGTGTTTTAAAATGGGGAAGGAGAATCAGGTAGAATTTTTCATCTTGGAAAAAATCTTTACAGTGCAGTACAGAGAAATTCTTAAAGGACTATTACAATGGATCCAGAGAAAGCAGGTAACACCTCAGACAAGAGATGACGGCAAGCTGGCCAGGGTTTTGGTAGCAGAGATTGAAATAACCTGAGATGAAACGCCATGAGTGGTTGCAAGTACGCGGTCAAACGTGGGTTTCCCAGTCTCAGAAGAGTTGTCTGG
>RJWT010022823.1:0-17042 GCA_004365215.1 Cuniculus paca | reverse complement strand
GGTTGCACCAGTCTGCACTCCCACCAACAGTGGAGAAGGATTCCTTTTTCCCCACAGCCTCTCCAGCATTTATCGTTGGTGGTTTTCTTGATCCTGGCCATTCTTTCTGGAGTGAGATGAAATCTCAGAGTTGTTTTAATTTACATTTCTCTAATGACCAATGATACTGAACATTTTTTCATGTATTTATTTGCCATTCATATTTGTTCAGCTGAGAAGTGTGTTTTCATCTCAGATGCCCATTTTTGGATTGGGTCTTTGAATTTCGAGGTCCAGATATTTTTTAATTCTTCATATGTACTGGATAGAAGGCCTTTGTCTGAGGGGCAGTTGACTAAAATTTTTTCCCAGTTTGTGGGTTTTCTTTTCACTCTGTTGGAGATTTCTTTTGACATGCAAAAACTTTTTAACAAGACAAGTTCCCAATTGTTGATTCTGGGAAGTGTTTCCTGTGCAGTTTGGCTTTTGTTCATGAATTCTCCACCTACCCCTATGTTTTCAAGATTTCTACCTACTTTGTTTTCCAGCAGATTTAGTGTTTCTGTTTTAATGTTTAGATCTTTGATCCATTTTGACTTTGGTTTAGTGTATGGTGATAGGCTTGGTTTTAATTTTAGTTTTCGGCATATGGAAAGCCAGTTTTTCCAACACCATTTATTAATGAAGTCTATGTCTTTAAGAGTTTTACCTATGTTATCTTTCAGCAGATTAAGAATTTCTGTTTTAATATTTAGATCCTTGATACATTTTTATTTTAATTTAGTACATGATAATATATACGTGTCTAGACTCAGTCTTCCGCATACAGATGTTCATTTTTCCCAGTAGAGGTTATCTTTCCTCTAATGTATATTTTTGGCTCCTTTGTTAAAGATCAAACAGCTGTGTATACCTGAAGTTGTTTTTGCTTCTTCTATTCTGTTCCATTAATCCACATGCCTGTTTTTATGCTAGTCTCATGCTGTTTTAATCAGTATAACTTTATAGTATTACATCAAGTCTGGATTGTGATACCACCTGCTTTACTTGTTTTATTTGCTTTTATTAAGTTACATTTAATATTGTATATTTCTATGTTCTGGCCAGCTAGCAATACAAATTAGGAGTTGAATGCCTTAAGAAATAAAAAATATCAAAAGAGACTTCAACTAACTGGCTCATCCAACCCTATTCTGCTTCAGTAACAAACAAATCCCCAAAGCAGCCACTGACTGCTCCATTTACCTCCCAACAGCATGCACTCGCTTTGCCTCTGTGCTTTCATATGTGGGAAGTTTCCCTCTCCTTCCACCCTTTGCACCTGTGTACAGCTCTGTCTCTTGTCACCAGCTAGTCAAATCTGCATCCCAAAGCAGGACAAGAGTACTGTGCCAGAAACGAGCATTCCATCAGGGAAAATGATTACTGGTTATTTACACACAATCTTGCCAGGGTGCTACTCTAAAGAAAGTTATCTAGAGATGTGTTCTGCTTCTCTCTCTGAATCTCACTTGCCCTGATGTGTTTCAAGGCATTTAACGTCTGTGGGTTTTAGCTTTTGTGTTTGTAAAATCATAATTTTGTCTAGTTCTTTATATGTCTTACATCTCAAAAGGAATTTCAGGCAGCTAATTTATTTTAAGAAAAAAAACCCTCTGGGATAATATAAGATCATGCAAATGGAAGTTTTCTAAACTATGTACTTCACTGATAAAAACAAGATGACCTTATTATATGGTGAAAAATCCTAATCGAAGTAAACGTCAACAAAATAAATATGCACAATTTAAAAGGCACAATATTTAAGCTTCAAATGATATATACTTGGAACAAAATATGCATTACTATGTTCTGGCTTAGTAATTGGTACAAAGCCTTAGATTCTACAGCAGGCCGATTTCCTATGATTTATCTTAATACAAGATAAGAATAACTTGGATAAATAACAGCCACTGGTAATCCTGGAATATCTTATTAGCATAGGTGTTGGTCTACCAGCATCTTAAGTAAATTTCCAACAATAAAAAAAGATAAGGAGTTTGATTTTGGTTTTTGTAGTTATGTTCCTTGGCAATTGGGGTAAACAGTGAATGGTTAGAACCTAGACAGTTATTAATAATTGATGGTATGACCTACTGATAACAAGAAAGTATCTTACAAGTAAGAAGAGAGACTGAGTATTTAACTAAGTTTTAAAAATAAGGATGTCCCACTATTACCAAACCTTTCCTGACACGGGTTCCCATATCAAGTTCCCCTTAGTAATGGGTCACAATGTAAGTCCTCATGTGGCTGTGGCAAACCAGGGAAACCCTCCAGGCTGTGGAGAAAACTGCAGGGCCAAGGAGAGGTAAAGATTCTTTTCTTCACTTTGCTTTTTGCTCAGAATCTAACCGTTGCTCACCAGTCATTTAGCTATATGAAAGAGGTCTACTAGGTCTTAGCCAGTTTCCAAAATCTAGGTGCTATCCTTTCTCTTAAAAAAAATTAATGCACTATACATGCTATTCTAATTAGTGACAGCCTGGAGATATTGAAGCTAAAAGCATAATTCTTCCTTCTATATTGCATTAAAAACCATTGTTGCCTATATTCCCACCACAGAACGCGAAGGACTGTGCACAGCAGGCAAGTCTGTCACCACCCACAGCAACGGCAGTCGGGCTTCAGCTCATGCTGGTAGCTGCACAGGCAGCCATCCTGTGACCAGGAGGCAGGAGTATTGCTATCTTATTGTTTTTACTCTTTTCTTGATATGATCACAAGCATCCTGTTAAAGGGTTTTTTTTTCTGAGTATATTTTTCCTCAAATATTTAACAGTATTTAGGAAAGAAAGATATCAATGTCCCTTTCTGCAAACATAGTACTCTGCAAGGGACTTTTAGAGCATGGCATGGCACCATTACAACACAGGTGGGCTGAAGAAACCCTCAGTTTGCTGGGAGGCTGTGGCAAGCAGGGAATTTTATCTGGCACTGTGAGTAGCAGACTGCAGAAACCGCAGTGGAGAGGTGAGCACGACGTGCCACAGGGAGTGAGCAGGCCTGCAGCCCAGAAACAGAGTATGGCTAGTAAATCTACTTCCTAAATATTGATGGGACTGTGACACCAGTACAAAATCCTTCGCCAAAACCAGAGGCACCAAAATTGCTTTTTGATCTCAATTTTCAGTTCTATGCACTTCCTTCTCATTAAGCATACAGTCAGTGACATTTCCCCTCCAACAAATATGCTCTTATTAAAATAAAGACATAATACAGTTACTCAGAATTATGACTCTGGGTCATGAGTTAACATTCATACTTAAAAAGCACAAATAATTCTCTCGGTTTCTTTGGGCACCCTTGAGAAATACACACACACACACACACACACACACACACACACACACACCACAGAATGCATGCAAACATTCAAAGAACTGCATCTGTGAAACATATAGACTGTGTGAGCCACTGAACACAAGATTAGTATTTGTGTCAAGACTGCTTTTCGAATGCTTTCATCAAGGAATACAGCATTTAATAAGGTAATAAAAAAGCATCTTCTAAGCCCAGGTGAATGGGTTTTTGAAGGCTCAGGTTTGGCAGTGTCGATTCAAGGAAAAGAAGGAGAAAAGATTTGTAAACACAGTTTGTCATACAGTGCTGGACACCTTATATGCTACCTTCCTTATATGCTAGAAATCTTTAGCAGGCAGGAATGCCAAGGTAAGGTAGAGAAGGACGATGTTTTGATTTATTTCAGTTCCTGGGTAGAAAATGATGTGTACCCCTTGAGATCATAACATTAATCAAAATAAATCAGACATAGAAGGTTAAAAATCACATGGTTTCTCTTGGATGAGAAACCCAAAGTATAAATAAAGAGCATAATAAAAAAAAGATAAATGATAGAAAACAGGGAAATAGACCTTTTGAGCCATGGCCTGGATGGCTCTCGAACTTCCCGGGGTTAGGACCCTGAAGGGCAGTGCGAAGGTGAAGGAATAAAGAGAAGACATGGAAAACTGGGGTCAGGTGGAGCCCTCTCCCCTGAGGGGAGGAAAGGAACTCTCAACCAATGCAGTGCATTTATTTATGCATTTAGCAAGTCAATGTCACGTGACACCCTGTTGCCTAGCAACCTGCCTTCACGCTAAGGGGATCAGTGTTCTCTGGACCAGAGCAGCTCGTTTATGTGGCTGGCCTTGGGCGCTCTTTGTTTTTCTGGACAGCCTTGCTCCAGCTCCATGTGGGATGATCTCCAGCTTTAGCAGCTCCTGACACTTTCATGGATTGAAAGGGGACAAGAGGATGGAGGGAGGGAGAAGGGAAATAAAGGGGTAAGATGTGATATGCACATGTACCAGCTCCCAGTGATGAATATATTCAGTGTGTATTACAAACGTGCTAATAAAAAATTTAAAATTAAAAAATGGTGTACATCTGAGTGATTGCCTGCTTTGCACATTTCGATGCTCAGCAGTCTTTACCCTCTTTAGTTATCCTACCTCATGGCCACTTTTAACAGGTACCCACTGATTCCTTAGATTTCTATCTTGAGGTAAAAATTTCCTAGTTCACCTTTAGTATAAAAATTTTATGGGTTATTTCAAGTTTATTTTAAAGCTATATCTATTATGAGGAATACACATCTCTGCTCTTTATTTCCTGCCATGTTCATCTTAATATAGCATCTCATTTTTTCCTTGTAAAAGCCCTGGGAGGCAAACGAACCAACCCGTGTGGTAGCTATTATCCTTATCTCTACTTGAAGGTCACATCATCATCAAATTTATGAACTAATTTGCAAAATATTTATTGAATGCCTGTTGTGTGCTAGATATTGTGGGAGTTAAAAGGAATACACAAGTATTAACAGAACCGACAAATGTATAGAGGATGCCGTACTTGTCTACACAGGACTTGGGGTCCAGGCGGAGGACAGGCGTTACTCCCCGCACCATCATTTATGTAAAATCTCAACTTCACTAGGTCATGAGGCTAAAGCGACACTCTCTCAAGAAAGGGAGGGACAGAAGCCTGCTGCGAAGAAATCTTACAGAGCAGCCCCAGGAAGGGAGACATCTGGCTTGGCTGAGGAACCGAAAGGGCAGGAGAGAGCAGGTGAGGCTGAGAGGGGGTCCTCATCCTGGGACAACCAGGGCCTCAGGGTCATCCCAGGCTGCTCTGGGTCTGTAGGCCCCAGAAGTCAGGCAGAGCAGCGTTCTGACCTCACCCACAGCATTTATTTCAAGCACCAGCCAGCTAACACACAGGACAAGAAATCTTAATTTTTACTATTCCAATGGGATTTTCTTTCTCTACTCTGCCTTCATTGTCTTAGGTTTTCAGCTCTGCAGGCGGGTCATGCTACAGAAGAACCAGAGACCCTGAAAGTCATCTGTGAATGTTTTTAACACAAGAGAAAAAAACAACTGAGAGAACCAAATCTTCTTGATAAAGCTTTCGAGACATGAATGATTAGCAAAATCAAGACATAAAATTAAGTTCATGAATTGAAAGCAGCACTCTGTTTGTCTTTATAGGTATTTATATCCTGAAATCTAAGATTGCCAGCAAGTTTGTGAATGAATCTTCTGCATGATTAACATTGTTTAATTTTATAAACCAACCTCTACTCTTTCATTTTCTTCCTTTAACTTAGTATTCACAGAAAACTGTATTCTGACCTTAAAGCAGTCTGCCTCTCCCTCTGGCCACTGAACTGCATTGCCCGTCTAGTTACTGACCTTTCATTATCTGTGAGCAGGTAGCTGTGGTGACCCTCTTCTGATCCCCCATCTGCCCTCCAGATGATAATGACAGTGCCCTCTCCCCGAGGAAGCCCTCCTGGATGTCCCTGTCCCCAGGGACCTTGCTTCTCTGATATTTTTAAAACTCTTTCTGTTTATATCAGTTATGCTAATGCCACAGATATTGAATTAACTTCCTAAACATGATGAAGGTCTCTTAAAAAGAAAGGGCTGCTTCTCTGTGACCATGAGACTTTGCCTCTCACCTTCTAGCCCAGAGTTCACATCCACAGCATTGCCATAAAATCCACACACAGCTTGCACGTTAAGAGTTTCCAGTAGAAATAAATGTTACAGAAGACCATAATGTTTCCTTTTTCCTGCTAAAGCAACTTTTTTTTCCCCAGTCCTGAGATTTGAACCTAGGGTATCACACTGAGTCTTCTTTTTTTTTTTTTTTTTTTTTTTTTTCAGACAGGGTCTTACCAAGTTGCTGAGTTGCCCATTCTGGGCTTGAATTTACTGCTTAGGTCTCCCAGAGTGCTTAATTTTAGGTGTTTATCACTACATCAAATGCTGAAGCAACCCTTAGAGTGGGTGAAATGGCAAAAATGCCCAATTATATTATGGGATAATAAAATTCCTAATAATAAAACTCTATCATGAAATTACTGAGTTACTTTTAAACCAATATCAGTGCTTCCAGTATCAGTTTTGTTTTGCTTTGATTTGTTGTTTTGAGAAAGTATCTTGCTATGTAGTCCAGACTGGCCTTCAGTTCACTATTACATAGCCCAGGCTCGCCCTGAGCTCATGATCCTCCTACCTCAGCTTCCTGAGTACTGAGATGACAAGCATGCACCACCACGCTAGGCCCAATAGCATATGGTTATTAAAATTAATTGTAATTTGATTTTTATTACTTTCCATTGCCAAATTATACTTGTATACACTTACAAGTACATTGAAGTGTTTCGATGTGGATGGATCCAATGTGGGACAATTAAATCAAGCTGATTAACAACCATCACCTCATTGGTTATTTTTGTAGTGAAACATTTGAAATTTACTCCCTTAATTATTTTGAGATCTATAATACATTACACCATAGTTGCCTGCCATGCAGTAAATCTCAAAGCTTATTCCTCCTCACTGGAATTTCAGGCCCTTGACTGACAGCACAGCCTGTTGTCTCCACAGCTCGGGCAGCCACCATTCTGCTTTTTCCTTCTGTGTGCTGCACTTGGTCGCATTCCACGTGTTTCTGAGATAGTGTAGCATTTGTCTTTCTGTGCCTCGTTCACTTCACTTACCACATTACAGGTTTACGCACATTGCCACCAAGGACAGGATTTAGTTCCTTTTTAAGGCTAAATAGTATTCCACAGTGTACACCTATGCCACAACAGAAAAATCTTTCTAACTCCTGCCTTAATAAGTGATGCTATATAGCTAATAAGCACAATTGTCTTTATAACTATGTGCACAATTATATGTACAGACATTGCTCCATGCATTAATACAGTCATTTGAAAACAAAGATATTCATAATCATATAGAAGACAGATACTTATTACTAGAATATTGTTCTTTAGACCAAAAAATTTAGAGAAAGAGATCATGCACATTTGGATATCTTTCATACGGCAGGAGAAACTCATTGTGTGTTTTCTGGAGTAAGCAGTAAATTTCATCTTCAAATAAATGTGTTCTTGCGAGTAAACTGCTCCACGAGAGAAACTGGCTTCCTTGCGCGTGGAGTACATCTAGACATGGAGATACATAGACTGTATAACCGTGTCCATAATACTGTGAAAGGTATAACTGCATCAGGTGTTGAGTGGGGTAGGCAGCTACTCGAAGATTCTGTGGTAATAAGAAACTGTTATTACAAACTCCATTTATCCTGAAAACAGCAGAAAACCACGATTTTCTCACAGGCCACAGTCAGTAGAAAATGAAGCACTATAATAGAAATCGCTTGGATTCCCTGCAGGCGTCTTCAGCCTCTTTTCATCCATGAGGGTAGCTCTGCGGGGAAGTCATACGCTGCAGTTTCCTCCAGTTTGGAACCGGCAACTTAACGCTGTGCACACACTTAAGAAAATGACAGGATGCGGTTGCTGTGGGCTGGTCCTGGCTGTCCTAGGGTGACAGAGACTGCGGACTCCGTGTAAACCTTTATACGCGAAGATAGTGCTTTAGCTACTGTGTTGGGATCGGGTTGTGTGGTGTGAAGATGCATATGCCTTCAGACTTTTATTCATTTGAGCCATAAAGCAGTTGTGGAACTGAATGGATATCAACCACAGATCCAGGTGAACCTGGGTGAACTCCAGGGCATGACAGTAAATCAGATTTGTATGGACTGAACTTCCCTGAGTTTTTTGTTTTTATATATTTTTCTTCCCATTGAATACCTATAGGTTATTTTCTTTTTGAGTTACGTGAAGATTGAAAAAAAGAACAATTTATAAAAGGCATCACTGAGCATGCTGTATGCAACACTGCACACCTGTAACCCCAGTTACTTGGAAGTCGAAGCAAGAGGGTGTCAAATTTGAGGCCAACCGAGGCAACTCAGTGAAATCTTATCTTCAAAAATATAATAAATAAAAAGGTCTGGGGATCTAGCTCAATAGGAGAACACTGCATGATACCCTGGGTACAATGACCAGTGCCAGGGTGGGAGTAGATAAAATTAGAGCAACTTATTGTTATTTTTATAGTTATTGAATAATATGAATCACTTGTCTTGATTTTTTGTTTCCAATATGTTTGTGTCAGTTGGGTGCAAAATTTTATTGATCATAAAGAGAACCACATGGACTTATGGAAATTATCTTGATTTTTTTTTTTTTTCTGAAATGAAATCCTGTAAAAGCTGTGGTTTTCCACTGAGATTTTGTGCCCCAGGGAACATCTGGCTATGTTTAAAGGCTTTTACAGTTCATTGGGGTATGACTGACTTTCAAAAGTTGTGCATACTGTATTTCATGTGTATTCATCTTGACTAATTTGAAGACGAATGTACCTATGGGTCATCCACCATCTCTTCCGTTAGCCCACTCATCACATCCAAAATGCTTATTTATTATCAAATATATGGCACTGACATAAAAGCAATTAGATAAACCTTGGTGAGAAATGCATTTAAACAAAGACCATGGGGAGCAGCAAGTTAGATCAGTGCAGCAGGCAAAGCAGGCACAGTGCCAAGGCCCTTTGTGACAGCTGAGGGCCATACGCCAAGGCAGAGCAAGCAAAGGAAGTGGTAGAGAGGGAGATCGGAGAGGACGCTGCCTGCAGGGGTGGATCCTCAAGGTAACCACTGACTCTGTGGTTTTATGCTCAGTGAGTTGGAGAACTTTGAGGAGGATCACTCTGGTTCGAATGAGCTATTCCTGAGCTCCATCATTGTCCTCTATGCTTTGCCACCATGACTGAGTTTGTTGTTGTGCAGAAACTGGACCACTCTAAGAACACAACAGAGCAGAAGACCTGGCCTGAGAGGTGAGCAGTGGCACTGCGGAAGGAGGGAACGAGGTACTGATGGTCCCAGAACAGGGAGACCTTAACGTGGCAGAGCCTGTAGATGTAGAGTTCTCAACTGGAAGCAAAATTTTGCTGAATGCTTCTGTCCACAAACAGAATTGTTCGTGAACCAAGGCATTACTGTTTAAGATTTAAGTTCTTAGGATATAGGGAGTTAAGATACTAACTCAAAGGTCCAAATCTACTTTTTTAGTATCAGAAAAAATATATTTCAAGTCAAGAAGCATTTAGGAAGTTGAGTCATTATGTATTGATGAAAGGAACTGTTCATTAGGGAAAGGTTTAAATTTAAAATATGTAGATTATGTAACAAACCTCATGTTCTCATAATATATACAGCAAAAGTTGGCAGAATACAGGAGATATATTATATATATATATATATGAATGTATGTTATTCAAGAATTTGTGGATCAGATAGATAAAAAGAAATAAGGATATAGACAACAAACACACAATTAACCCTGCTATAAGACAGCCAAAACCCACATGTGTTTATTGTAGTTTTTTATTTTATTCAGTTGACAAATAACATTGTATGTATCATGTACAACATGATGTTTTGAAATATATATATTCACTGTGGAGTGTTTAAATCCAGCTAATGAAATGTGTGGTCTCACATGGTTATCATGCTTGTGGTGAGATTGCATAGCAGCTACTGAAGCTGTTTTTAATGCTTCTGTGGGGGATTTGGGGGGAGAAAATGAAAGAGAAATTTGGAAAACTAAAAGTGACCATGCTCACAATCATGGTTTCGATCTACAGTGTCCCCTCAAATCCTCAAGTGTTCAGAGGCGGGCTTTGGAAAGTGATTGGATCATGGAAGGTGCTATACTCATTATTGGTCTAGCCTTTTTAGAAGATAATTTCATCAAAGACAATTTCCCCATGTACCAGGGTGCAGAGTTGAGGGTGTGGGTCCAGGATGATACTCAGGAGCTCACAGCCTAGATCTCTCCCATGTGGAGTTCACAGTAGGGTTCATGTTCCTATGAGAATCAGATACCTTGCAGATCTGACAGAGACTGGAACTGAGGCAGGAATAGGAGCCATGGGGAGCAGCTGTAAACACAGATGCAGCATATCTTGTTGGTTTGCCTGTGGCTCATCTCATACTGTGCTTTCTAGTTCCCAACAGGCCATGGAGAGGACCAATACTTTCCTGTGGCTTGGGTGCAAGGACTGCTGGGCTGGTCCATCGATGAGTTCATAGCTGAATGTGCTGTCAGGTGGTGGGGCCTGGTAGGATGGGGTCACTGGGGTGTGACCTGGAAGGGTGCATTTTTGTCCTTGGCCCCCTCATTCTGCATCTTCCTGTGGTTCCTGGTCACCAGGGTATGAGCAGCTGTCCTCTACCAGGCTCTGCTACCATATCATTCCTGCCTTGGAGCCAGCTGACCATGGACTGAAACTAGGAGCCAAATGAAGCTCTCCTCCTTTAAAGCGAGGCCATCAGGTACTGTGTCCCAGTAATGAGACAGCCGACTAAGACACTCAGGCTAACTTTTGACTGAATGTTCAGAAGAGAGCTGCCTGTGGTGACCAGAGAAGGGCATGGCAGGGCCTCAGACTGGCACCCTCCATTCAGGAAACTTCAAGTTGTTACCCGGTTTCCATAGAAACACACCATGAAAACAACGCTCAGTTGACAGCACTGTATGTGTGAATCTTAATCAGTATCAGAAGATTTTATAGGATTAATGTTCGAGTTGAAATATAGTAGTCTCTTCACTTATCAAGGATTTTATTAATCTTCAGCAGAATAAACATTAATAATAAGCATAATTTTGGAAGACCATTACTATTTGTGTTCAAGCACAAATTCAAGGATTTCAACCACCAGACAGCTCTCGGTTCCCTCAGTCGCACTCTCCTTTTCACTTTCCTGACAAATGACACTGTAGGAGCAGACAGAGTTCACAGTGCCTGGATATCAGTAATAGCAGCAACAACCGCAGTGTACCCTTGGGGAGACCCACACACGCAAATGCCATGATACTGAGGGCAAAACATGCCTGCATCCTAGTGGTGCTGTTGTAGTCTGTGATTAAAACCTAGAGAGTGGCCATTTCTCAACTACATGTGAGATTTAAACAGATCTTTATGGAGAAAACACATGCCTTTTGGAATAGTGAGATATGGAAAGACATTAGTCCTGAGACTTTAAAGGAAATGGATCCAAAAGGAAGGCAAGCCAGATAAACAGGAAAGTGTACTTATGGCTGTAGGGGGCCCTGAGATAGTTAACAGTGAGGACTTGATGGCAATGACCTAGATGAAGGCGGACCTAAGGAAGACAGGGAACGGAAGAATGGGACCCAGGTTGGTGGGGACAGGCCAGGCAGCAGCACAGGAGATGGGCAGGTGGGGTAGAGCACAGCCCTCCCTCCGCGCTAAGGTGTCTGGCAGGCAGGCATGGCCATGTGGCACAAGACTGGGTCAATGCATGACTGTTAGCTGTTCTTTTCATTTGAAAACATTTACATTTCCACTTAACTATACCATGTGAATGCTACTTACATGCACGTATTTTTAAGCTGAAAATTAAAATAACTCCATTCAGGGGGTATGGGAAACTTAAACTTTTTCATCGTTACTCTTGGGGTTTCAGAAAGCTCTTCTTTCTTCCTCCCTCCTTTCTTTCCTTTCTTCTTCCCTTCAGATAGTTATTTCCTTCTTTCCTTCCTCCTTTATCTTCTCTGCCTCCCTCCTTCCCATATAGAGCTCTCCAGCCAGCACTCCAGTTGATGAAAGCATTATGCAATGATAGCCCAGCTGTCACTTCCAGAAGGTTCAGCTGATGTCCTCAAACCCTTCATTAGGAAAACTGAAAAATCTGCTCCTCTGATGTTTAACCTTGTGGCATGACCTTTTTCCTCCACATTCTCCAGCTGCTCAGGTACTTAAAACTGACAAGGCCTTCCAGATAGTGAGTGAAAAGGGTACCGTTACACACACAGCAGCGTGTGGTTAGCCGTCCCTTCCCTCACAAGTGCAAATAGTACTGTTCACTTCTTTTCTCCCATGAAAGGACCAAGTTCTGTGAGGGTACATTATGAGAAACATCACATTGCTGGTTCTAGATAGCAGGAGAATCTTTCTAAACAGAATTGTCTAGGAAAAAAAACAACTGCAAAATATTCAAGAAAAGGCTCAGACAGAGCCGTGTTTGTTCCCCACCTTATAGGAAAGTGCAGATGCCTCCAGGGGACAGGGACAAGAGCCCATTTCCTCTGGCTCTGTGTTCAGGCAGGTACATTCTGCAACCCCAACCTGTCATCCTGGTGCTGAAAGCTTTACATTTCCACAGAAGAATATTCCCAACACAAGAACAGACAAAATGGGACAGAAGGAAGGAAAACAAAACTGTTGAGCCCAATTGACGTTTAAGTTTCTGTTTTCCCTTTTTATGTTGCTCTGTGTTTTTGAGTGAAAGATGCAATTTTACTTCTTAGTTATCTGTGCTGACAACTGCAAAAGCATAGAGGGCTGTGGAAGGAGAGCCCCTCATCTCTACGGGGCAAGGTACTTCAAAAATGGGAATCCTCCGGTAGGGAGTCACTGAGGAATGCTGTCAAGGGGAGTTCTCCAGAGCCCTGACTAGAGCGTCTGCAGTCTGTAACTCTATAGATGCAACTCTTTCTGCAGTTTCTGTACTGACCCTCCAGGAACCATGCACTAAGCTAAGACTCTTCCTGTCCTCCCCTTTCCCCCATCCCAGGTCCTCTTCCCATCTCCACAAATTCTTCCTCCTTATTCATCATCTCTCTTTCATTTTGTTCTTTAAATTACTTATATTTGAGGCTCCTAGTATAAGAGAAACCATGAAATATTTAACATTCTATATCTATTTCATTTCTTTTAGGATTATGATCTCAAGATGTGTCTACTTTCCAACAAATGATTCAAATTTATCTCTCTTTATGGCTTTGTAATACTCTATTGTGCATATATATATATATATATATATATATGAATGACATTCTTACCTTTAAATAAAACTGGAAGAATTAATTAATATCTTGAGCCACATGTTCTAATTTCTGAGTTCCAATTATGTTTTGCAGCCTAAAGAATTTACTAGTACTTTAAATGTGACCAAGATACTCAATAAGCCTGCCAAGGATTTTTATCCAACACAACTGGAAACTCTTCTTCCAGTTAAAATTCCTCTAAAGTCAAAGGGTCTTTGTGAAATAAACCTCATGCTGCATTTTTGATACATCTAGTGAGTTGTACTTATTTAATGCGTGTCTTGGTTACTTTTCTCTCACTGCTAGGACAAAATGTTAGACACCCAAAATTAAGGAAGGAAAGGTTTATTTAGCTCACAGTTTGTGGAAGTTTCAGTCCATAATCAGATGGGTCCAAAGCACAGTGCATGGCCCCAGGGGCAGCAGTTCAAGGCAGCAGAAGACAGCAAAGCTGTAAGAACAAAAAAGTGAGGGAGTGGAGAGCAAGCCTCTTTTCCTCACTTACACTGTAAGCACACTAGCACCCCCTAGGGTGTGTGGAGCATTCACACAATCTCTGTGTTCTCCTCTTGCACAGGCTGCAAGGATGTTTACAAAGTGAGGAGCAGGGGCTGAGTTACTTAGTTAAACTTCTCAGGTTGACACAATGTATCAACCATAACAATGTGTCTTCTATAGTAATATTTAATGCAAAAACTGTAGTTGTACTTCAAGTGTACTTCAAGGATGGCATGTTCTTCAACAAATATGTGTTGAGTTTCTGCTCTTTGTTTAGCACTATGTTAGCACTGACTACATGAAATTTGAGCCTACTCTGAAGTGTTTTATCTTTGCAGAGAGTTGACATTCAACTGCACTACCAATGAGGCAAATTTGAGAATCATTATACTTATGTGAAGAAAGGATTCTTCACAGGCCCAACCAGTTGGTCTGGTATCATGCATGAGAATAAAAGTGTTTGTTCTAGATAGAGAATTAGAGAAATGTGATTATTTAATTGATGATAACTTCCTTATCCAGAGAACACATAAATGATTGCATTTTCTTTAAGTACCTGTGTATTCTAACACTCCTCCACTTGTTACTGGGGAGCCGCTTTCTTGGTTACTCTCCTCATTGCTAGGATGCAATGCCTGACACTCACAATTTAAAGGAAGAGAGGTTTATTCTGGCTCACTGTTTATAGAGGCTTCAGTCCATAGTTGGCTGGCTCCGAGGCAGGGCAGAGGAGAAACAGCTCATGGCAGGGCTGCAGGAAGCAGAGAGCTTGGAGGGGCAGAGGAGGGAGATGGACCCTTCCAGGCCACAACTCTGAGGGGTTCTGCCTTCCAATGTCACATTTAGCTACAAACTTATCTGTGGGCTGATCCATTGATAAGTTTATAACCTTAACCCTCATGGGCCAATCCCCTCCCAAGAGACACAGCTATAAGTGCATGAGACTTTGGGGGACATTGAGATAAAAACCAGAAGGGGAAATAGATGCCATTCGGCATTCTTGTAATCAGGAAACCTGAACCCAAAGGGAAGGTATCAAGAATTTAAGCCTCATTAGACTTAAATTATTCATGGCAGTGGCATCAGGAATCAACAAGCAGCAGAGTCCAGAAGAGGCAACGTCATGTGCCCCATTGCACCATCCCCGTGACACACAGATGGTGTCCTATCTCGAGGCTGGGTCCTGCTGCTTAGCTCTCTGATCTCTTACATTTCCCAAGTCCTGGTTTCTACCTTACTTTGAATTCTGTGAGCAACCTAAAGTCTTTATAGTTCACTCCTAGGGTTGGCTTCTGTTGCTTCCTATCAAGAATGCTCACAGATGCGAGGAACACTGTCACTTTGCTCCTGGATAGATGAGTGGCCCCAGATGAATAAGCCCAGTGTGGGACGAGATAAGGCAATTTCATCTTCTCCTTTACATAGTTTTGAAGGGCAATTTTCTGCATGGCAAACTTAAAGAAACAGGATCAAAGCACTCACTTTCAGTTGGGGTGCACTATTTATTATAGACTCTGGCCTAGGGGACAATTTAAGAAGGATACCTGAGATCCTTTGAACGGCCATTGTAAAACAAGCAGTTGATGAGATATCTCTTACCTGCTTAATTACTAATATCCACTGTGTAAGGTGAGAAGTATTATTCCCACTTTACAAAGACTCAGAGAGCTGAAGGTACTTACATAAAATCATACAGCTAGCGTATAATGGAGGATGACGCCAAAGTTTCTTCTCTTTCACTGTTAGTGTGTACTCAGTATAAGGAACCAGGCTGGCCTAGCTCAGAAATTCTTTGATCTGATGCTTTAGAGCTGCTGCTCCAAAGTTGCTGTAGCAACTGCTGCTGAGCTGTGGGCTCAGGGAGGCAAAACGGGGTTAGGCGGAGGGGCCAGTTCTCACGATCTGCTAAAGTCACCATAACATTCCTGTGGTGCAGGCCCCGTGTCTGGGGGTGTTGCCACAACTAGCCTATGAGACTCTGCCTCCTAGAACCTACTCTTAGGAAAACCTCCTTCTGCACCCCTTGCGGCCCCCTCCTCATTTCCCACCACATAATTCTGTAGTCAACAAGTCTGAATGCCTTCTGGTATTTTCCTGCTTCTACTGCTATTTATTTAGTTTTAGAAAATGGCCTATTTATTTTTTTATTTTTTTTTAATTTTTAATTTTAAAGATAAACAAACAAAACAAAACAGAATAAATTCAGTCAAAACACAGCAGTGTAATTGGTACAGAATATCAAAACAAGGTAAAGGGAAAACAACGACTACTATAGTGTATCTTGTTATCGTCACAGTAGTTTTCCATTCCATCAGTTATAGCAAAATCAGACCAAAACAAAACAGAATAAAACCAATCAAAATAGAATATTGAGTAAAGAAAAAAATTAATAAGAATAAAACAAAACAGAGAGAACATTATTAGACTTTAAAAACAAGACAGAAAAAAACCCTCCATATTTACCATATTGCATACCGTTATCCTTCCCATACATGCTCAGACTGTCAACCCCATACCTGTAAATTCAACCTAACACTACAATCCTTCAGGTGCTTTTTGTAGCTCAATTGCTATTAGCTCAGGTTGACCTCCAAACCAGCTGGTGGCTTATGGGGTGAGAGGGTTTGGTGATTTTCAGTCTGCATGCTGGTAGGCTTACAGGAGACACTGACTTCTTTCTCTTCTTGGGTCCCACACAGTCTGCGCAGCTTATCAGAAAGGCTGGCTAGTTGGATCCTTGATTGGCTCCTCCCGGTTCCAGCATGGCTGAGTCTTGGGAGTTTCTGGCTTTTCCTAGTCTTCCTGGGTCCTGCCAAAATGGCCTATTTTAACAGTTCCATCCAGTGTTAATGAGCTGTGATATTGTTTAAAATATCTAATAAAATTCTGAAAGGTTCACCATTTTCTTCAGTAATTTGTACAAATGTAGTAATCTGAGAGAAATGTGGAGGTGTCAATATAGGAAATGTAACAGGTCAAATTATTTTCTTTTGAAAGAGGGAAGGGCTGATAAAAATCACTAGGACAGAGGACGAATAGGAAAATGATAAATTACACATTCTACATTTTGACAAGTGTGATTGTCATCTCAACAAGTGAGGCAGGAGTGTTACCTTTCATTCTGTTTATTTGAAAACCTCAGAGTGGGTAGCTGGTGCTGCCTGGAATCGTGTCACCCTTTTTAATTAGAATCACAAAACCTCTCCTACACTTTGTGACATAAATAAAGATCTGCAGACCCTGAGCTGTGAATAAAAGAACAGGTGGCCCACACAGAATCACTAAAACATCAGCA
>RJWT010022822.1:0-16971 GCA_004365215.1 Cuniculus paca | reverse complement strand
ACTCAAGCAGCAAAGGCACGAGGACTTACAAACACTTTTAGAAAGGAAAAACATTTTCGGAATCCAGGGACACATAAACTGTGAGGAGTGACTGGGAGCCCTAAGAGGGAAAAGAATGGAACAGCAAGGTTACTTTAAAGTGTATTTATGTGGGATCCTCTCTGGCTGACTCTGCCTAGCACAAGAGTTGCTCTCCTCTTCCTGGCACGGGAGATGGGAGAAGGGGTCACCTCACCACCACCAAAGGGAGCCACAGGCCCGACTCCCAGGCAGAAAGGGGAAGGCAGCAAACCTCGCTGCATCTGTTCACTAGTATCGTTAGCTCCCAATGACCGTTATCCCAGTGCCATCTCCCGACTCTCCTTCAATAACAAAGTAAGATTATCTCTAACCAAAGAGAACAGAGTAGGCACACACTGCATGGAAACCTGAATGCAAATTAAATCATATTTTTGCCTGAGGCGTCCATTGGTGTCACCGTCCGTCCATTCACCCGTGAACATGTGCATTGAACGTAGGTGATCATACACCAGAATGCTCCGGCCCAATCACAAACAGGGGATTTTCAGCTTGGCGTGGTGGCGCGTGCCTGTGACCCCAGGGCTTGGGAGGCTGACACGCAACACCAGGATCGTCTACATGGTGAGTCCAGGTCAGCTTGAAGTTACACAGCAAGACCCTGTCTCAGAGTGAGGGTCTCCTCAACCTCTCGCCTACTCACACCCAACTCGGTGACAATAAGAGTCTGCTACTGCGCAAGGCAGCCAAGCGCTGCGTCAGATGAACTAACCCTGACCCGCGGGTCTCTCCGACTTGAGTCCTGACACAGTGAACTACCCCTGCCTCGGTACCTGGACGCACTGAGAGACCCAGGTAGGAATCTGCTTTCCTAACAACGAGCTGAGTCTCAGCCAGCCACGGCTGTGAGCTTGCGGCAGCTGCATGGCCACCTACACGGCCACCTGCTGGGACCTGTTCACAGGAGGTCACGCGGCACTGCGCACTCACCGCCTCGGTGCCTGGCTCAGGTGCTCCCTGTACAGATGCTGCCCTGCCTGCCGCTCAGGCCTTCACGCAGCCACACTCTGCTAACCTGGGCTAACATTTTTAACAGCGGAATGAGGACAAAGGGCCAGGTTTCTGGAGACCCGGGGAGATGGCGCTGCCCGCCTTGCCAGGGAGCCTGAGTCTCCCACTGGGACACCAGTGTGATCTGCCGGGGTCCCCTCCTTGTCACTGAGGCCTGCCCCTCACTTAGGGGAGCAGTTAAAGCGCAGAGATGTACATAAAAGCTCCTTGTCACCTAGACAAGACCAATTCGGGGCAGCCCTTAGGACTGTCACGTAGGGTCATTTGCAAACATTACTTTCCCAACTTTTTCTGGGCATGTGACACTCGTCACTGCGGGGCAGAAGCTTCATGGCCCAGTGCACGGCTCCCCACAACCCCTCTCCTACATACATGATTGAGGAGGCCCCAACTGGGCAGAGCACCCTTGGTGGTTCCCAAGCCACAGGCAGCCTCCGGGGCCCTCCCACAAGCACTGGCTGCTGCGGGGCCCCCAGCAGAGCCTGGGCAGGACATGTGTGGGCTGAGCACAGTGTACACCGAATGCTTACATTTGTAAAAATGCATTGCAGTGAAAGATGGGTCAGAGTCAACCGCCCTCAAGATACTCCCCCTGGCTTCAAACGCGGTTACCCCATCATTCTTGCCACTTCAGGAAGCGTTCTGGAAGTCCTCGTGGATGTCTTTGTGAGACGTGAGGAAAAACACAGCGAATGGTGCTGGCAAGGACCAGCTAACAAATGGAAAGGCAGGCTCGGAAAAATATCACGATGGGTCCTCATCTGCTTTCTTACCAGGTCTGCTGCCATGCCACTTCTGGCTTTTCCCCAGAGTCAAAATGACCGTGGAAAGTAAACACACGGAACTGACTCAGGACCTTGAGCCAGCTGTCACAGTGCAGCCAAAGACACTCGAGGAGGAGGACATATAGAACTGCTTCAGAAAGCAACAAGAACGATGTGTTAGGTGTGTTCAGGGCAAAGAGGCGTATTTTGAGGGGGATTGATGGCAACGTGTCTTTTACTGTGATATACTTTGTGAAATATTTAAACGTTCATGGTAGTATTTGATCACACCTCATGCATGGTGCATTTTAAACCAACCATAGGTGGGGATGTCTGTTACAGCAGCAAACTGACTCCCATCACTAAGTCCGATCTACACATTCTTGCATTTGGATGAGTTAACCTGAGAAGGAAAGGAGGGTCGCAGCTGGCCTGCAGCTCAGCACCGCGAATGTCACTCTGCAGATTAGGGTCCTTTCTCAGAACTCTAGGGTAAGGAGAAAGGTGAGATCTCCACTCTGTTGATTGCTAGGTAAAAAGATGCTTTTGGAAACAGGATTTACCCTTTCAACTCGCCAGGGAATCATTAAGAGTGCTAAGTGAGCTGAATAAATTTTCTCACACACATACAGCATCTAAAGGACATTCCTCACCAACGAATTACACTTTTGTGGGGGGGATCAAACTCATGACCTCGAGCTTGCCAGGCAGGCACTTGTGCTGCCGCGCTCTCCCCAGCCTTGAGCAGCGTTTGTGGGTAAGAGTTTCACCGAGTGCCGCTGTTTATTGCCTGTGCCAGCCCTGTTCCAGAGGGGTGTGACAGAGCTTCAAGGGCACTGGCCTCAGCCCACAACAAGGACCGGGCAAGCAAAGGGGGCAGAAGAAAAGTAAACAATAACCCTCCACCCGCTCAGGGGACTAAACACATGGAAAACGATAATCCACCTATCACTGCTGCTAACGTGTCCCTAGCACGCTATGTCTCTGCTCCTGCTTGTTTTGCGCACTGTGTCTACCCCCGGAACCGAAGCTTCGTGAAGGCCAGTGTCTTAGTGACTTTTCTCATCGCTGAGACAAAATCCCCAACGCCATAAGTTAAAGCAGGAAAGGTTTATTTAGCTCACAGGTTTTAGAGGTTTCGGTCCATAATCAGCTGGCTCCAGGGCAGGGTGGTTTTGCAGAGGAAAACAGTTCATAGTGGGCAGAAGACAGCAAAATCAACGACTGACCTTAGCAGCATCTTTCTGCCCCTTTTATACTCTATCCAGGCTGATAGGATTGGGGCGGTGCCAAACCAATCAGTGCACAGATCACACATCCTTCATCCCCGCAGCGCACATTCTAGATCCAGCCACCGCCGAAAAGCACCCCCCACGACTGCAGGAGGCTTTGGGGGACATCTAGACACAAACCACAACCGCCAAGGTTGTTGTCTAGTTGGATTCCAGACATGAGGTCCGGCACACAGGACACGTTCAGTGGGTTTTCGCGGAGCCTCGCAAGCTCTCCCTCCGACTCCGTCGTGAGTCACTTCACTTCTTTCTCCCAGTGACTCATGAGGTGGACACTGTTTTAACCTCGGTTTCAAAATCAAGGGCTGAAATAACTAAGGAATAGGGAGGCTTAATAGCCTGTCCTAGGTAACCAGGTAATAAATGAGGAGACTAGAAGCAGACCCCAGGCATCCTGACTGGCAGTCCAAAGTTTTCCTTAAAATGCAAATTCGCCAGCCAGGTGTGGTGATGCATACCTGTCATTCGAGCAGTCTGGGAGGCTGAGACAGAAAGATCACAAGGTCAGATCCAATGTAACAACTTAGGGGGAGACTCTGCAAAGCCCCGGGTTCAATTCCTGCTACTGCAAAAAATAATTTAAAAAAAAAATGCAAGCTATGAACCAGAAGCTTTGAGTCTAAATGAATTAACAAATCAAGTTAAGTGAGATTCCTCCAACCTCTACTTCCTTACATTCAATCAAGGAGGTATGTTTCCTGTTATTGCCTTTACAGATGAGGAAAGGGTGGAATAAAAAGGCCAAGAAACCGCTTACGTGGGGCTGAGCTCAGGGTGAGTGCAGGAGATGGCACACACACACGCACTGGCCGCATCTGAGTGCCTGCTTACGACTGCAGCCTTGAAGTCTGCATTCTGGCTCCTGCATATGAAAGACTGGGCAGTATTCCTGGGCTGTGCTGGCTTCTATCCAGAATATACAAGCACATTTAGTGATGGAGGAAGAGGAATGATGCGCCAGTGTGGGCTGGCACCCCAAAACACTTCTGGACAGCATTCTACCATTGCAACAGTGAATGCTAAGGTCTAACAGTGAATGCTAAGGTCTCATGATAGAAGAAGCGACACACAAGAGCTCTGCAGATCCATTGTGGGCTGTGTGTGTGCCACTGCAGATTAAATCCAAGGCCTTTTGCACACTAAACACACACTCAATCCCTGACCCATAACTCCAACTCAAATCTGTTATGTAGTTAGTTATTATCTGGTGCTGGGGCTCAAACCCACAGCCTTCATATTCCGTTCACCCTCAGCCCTTTCTAAAGTCTGTTCACTGAGACAAGGTCTCACTCAGACACTAAGTTACCCAGGCTGGGCTCAAACTTTGACTCCTCCTGTTTCAGCCTTCAAGAGTGCTAGGATTCCAGTTATGCCACCATCCCCAACTCCAAATCTGTTATTTTTAAGCAAACATCTAAGAACATCTCGAGTCACAGATTTTTTTGTGTGTTAATGAGGGATTATACTCCAGCTAAATACTTTACCACTGACTTATAGCCCCAGCCCCCAAGTAAAATGTTCCTGTCGAAGACATTCGGTAACACCAGTAAGCCATTCACAGTTGTTTTGTTTTGTTTGCAGAGAATAACTGTACTAATGACCAGTAATGTTCACTACACATATTCTCAGAAGTGCTCCGGTCAACAAGGAACCCAGTTGGAGTCTCCTGGGACCTCAGGGATCCCACTCACACAACAGATTTGTCACTTAGCCGCTCAATTCAGCTGCAGCCAGATGGAAAATGAAACCCAAGGATGAGACTGGGCCTATTGTCAAAGCCACAAAGAAGTCACTGAGCAGAAACAGAGCAAAGTCTTACCCAGCTGCCACCACAGCGCCAAGGACAATGGCGAAGACGCTGACCACGACGTCCAGTGAGTGCTGCTTCCTGCACAAGGAAACAAGGCGCGGAGGGAAATAAAAACACAGATTCTGCTTTTGAAACAGACCAACAAAGCATTAGTAGTTTTATATCTAAAATCTAATAGTGTGTAACACAGTCACTAAACCTGTAAATCAGACCAAATTTGGTTTTTAAGCAGTTTTCACAATCTAATTATAAACTAATATCTCTGTTCTCAGCAGAGAGACACTGGGACCAAACCAGAAGAGGACCGCGTTCAAGGTCCGGTTCACATGGACCTAAATGGAGCATTGCAAGGATTAAAAAAGGGTGAAATTCAGGGCTGAGGGTTAAATCAGCAAGTTGTCAACTGAACCTCATCGTTAAGTGATTGTCACAGCAAAATCCACAATCGCCTTTCTCAGCATCACCTTTATGAGAACTCTTTATACCAAGAGTATGAAAATTAATTTACTCTATTGTTATAATCACTGCATCAGAATCACTTTCCTTGATATTCCACACTGCTATCCCGAATGTATAGGCACACTTTTTCTTCTGTATTCCAAAACTGGTATCTGTTCCATGGGGCTCAGCAAATAGATTAATATCTGTCTTAAGATGGTTGTTTCTCCTTTTATAATTTTATAGCAAAAATGTGGCCGGGGATTTAGCTCAGTGGCACAATTGCCTGCCTGACAAGCACGAGGTTGTGAGTTCGATCCCCAGTACCCAAAAAAAAAAAAAAAGTGTGTTATTTGTCTAATGTAAAGTGATACTTTGTGTGTGTGTGTGTGTGTTTTTGAGACAGGGTCTCATTATGCAGTTCAGGCTGGCCTTGGGCTCACTTTGTAGCCCAGGCTGGTCTCGAACTTGCAATGATGCTCCTGCCTCAGCCTCCCGAGTACTGGGATTACAGAAGTGTGCCACCACACCCGGCCTTAAAGCCAGGTTGGTTGGTTGGTTTGTTTGTTTGTTTGTTTTTGCGGCACCTGGGATCAAACTCACGAACTCGTGCTTGCCAGGCAGGCAACTGTGCCACTGTGCTAAATCCCCAGCCCTTTAAAGTGACACTTTTTAAAAATTCTTCAGGGCTGGGGATTTAGCTCAGTGACTCAAGCGATTGCCTGGTAAGCACGAGGTTGTGAGTTCAATCCTCGCTACCAACAAAAATAAAAATAAAAATTCTTCATCAAGTTTTAGTGGATCATGGAAACAGGCAACTGATTTTAATTGAATAAACTATTTGTCCCTAGGTAATTACAACTAATAATTCAAATCAACTACCTGGATAACTGGCTGGATGGCAAGAATTCACCAAATAAAAATAATGCAGTCAATGGAAGAGAAATGAAAAGCAAAATTCACCCAAGTATGATGGTCTCCAAGAGAAGAGTGAGCGGAATGGTAAACTTCCTGAGCACGGTGAACATCGGCAAGCTGTCAGGGAAAGAGCCAAGGGGACATCAGACAACCCGCGTTGGTTGGTCTTGTTTTGAACCTGTCTTGCATTTTTTTCACTAAGTCCACACATTTTCCAACTAAAGAAATAAATCCTCACAATTACGGTCAATTGATTTGCAACAAGGGTATCAAAATAATACAGTGGGGAAAGAAGAGTCTTTTCAACAAATAGTGCTGAGACAACTGAACATCCACTCGCAAAAGAAAGAATCAAAGCCAAGTCTAGTGCTGCACACCTATAATCCCAGCACTCTGGGACATTGAGGCAGGAGAATCACAAATTCCAGTCCAGCCTGGACACCTTAATGACTTAATGAAACCCTGTGTCAAAATAAAAAAGGGCCAGAGATATAGATGATGGCTTGGTTCAATCCATAGTACAGTGCAGGAAAGAAAGAAAGAAAGAAAGAAAGAAAGAAAGAAAGAAAGAAAGAAAGAAAGAAAGAAAGAAGGAAAGAGCGAGCAAGCTGAACTCCTATCTCACACCATATATAAAAAATTGACTCAAATTATTTCAAGAACCAAAATGTAGGAACTAAAAACTCTATAAACTATAAAACTCTTAGAAGAAAGTAGAGGAATACATCTTCATAACTTTAGGTCAAACAAAGTCTTCTTAGATACAACACTAAAAGTACAGTCCACAAAAGAGAAATTAGATAAACTGAACTTCATCAAAATTAAAAAGCTGTATAAATGGATACATAAAATGAGATATACATGTGCAATGGAGTATTACTCAGCCTTAAAAAAGAATGGAGTTCTGATACATGCTACATGGATGAACCTAGAAAATGTCATGCTACATGAGTAAGTCAGATCCAAACAAACACTGTATGGTTCCCACAATAAGAATCATTTCGAGCAGGCAAGTGTGCAGAGACGGAAAGTAGACTAGAGATTACCAGCAAAGAAGGGGTAAGGGGATTAAGGATTTATTGTTTAATCAATGCAGAGTTTCTGCTTGGAACAATAAAAAAATTCTGGAAGTGGATTATGGTGATGGCCACACAACATTGTGAATACACTTAATACAAGCGAACCATACACTTTTAAAATGGCTAAAATAGTAGGCTTTATGCGATGTGCATTTCACCTAAAGTATTAAATTTTTAAACATCTAAAACTTTAATGCTTTAAAAGACACCATTAAGAAAATGAAAAGAGCTGGGTTTAGTAGCACACGCCTGTAATTCCAGCACTTGTGATGATGCTGAGGCAGGAGGACTGCTGTGAGTTCGAGGCCAGCCTGGACTATACAGTGAGACTCTGTATCAAAAAAAAAAAAAAAAGAAAGAAAGAAAAGAAAAAGAAAAAGGAAAGAAAATTAAAATGAAAAGAAACTCCAAAACATAGGATTGAACTTCATAAGTCATAATTTTTTCCAGAATAGAAGCACATATAACTCAATAGTAATTAACAACCTTATTTAAAAATAGGCAAAGAATCTAAATAGACATTTCTCTAAAGAAGATATACAAGTGAGCATATGCATATGCTCAACATCATTCATCAGCAGGAAAACAGAAATCAAAACCACAATGAGATACCGCTTCGTCACCACTAGAGTGACTATAATCAAACACAGACAAGAATAACTTCGTCAAGGAGGCAGAGAAGTTGCAACCTTCATACACTGCTGGTGGGAACACAAAATGGTGCTGGCACTTTGAAAAACAGAGCAGTTCTTTAAAGTGTTACACCGTGCCAGGCGTGGTGGCACACACATGTGATTCCAGCATTCAGGAGGCAGAGGTAGGAGGATCACTGAGAGTTCCAGACCAGCCTGGGCTACAAAGTGAGTTCAAGGCCAGCCCAAACTGCATAGCGAGACCCTGTCTCAAAAAGACAAAAGAAACTAAAAAAATAAAATAAAATAAAGTGCTACACAGAGAATCACCAGATGACCTAGTGATTCTCCTAAGATTATACCTAACCAATGTCCATCCTGTTCTTCCAACTGGTCGGCCAAAATCCACGAGGTCATCTTTGTCTTTCTTTCACACCCTGAAAGTTATCCATCATGATATTATTTCCTTCATTCCAAATTTAGTCAGTGTTCAGACTGTGGCCTCCACATACCATTTAACATTGAACATAACCAGGAGGTCCACAGAGAAACAGAAGGAAACGTGCAAGGTAACACATCACGCTACAGGAAGCAAGGAAATCATCAAAGACTACAGGGGCCTTGAAACAAAACTCAACTTAAAAGAACTCCCAATGGCCTGGCATGGGATGGTTTGAACATCAAAAGAATTATTTTTATAAAGAACGGAAACATATCATATTAGCAAAACAAACAGATCAGAGGAAGAAATAGCCTAGGAATAGATCCACAGAAATAGTCAACTGATCTTTGACAGACAAGCAAAGGTGACTCAATGGAGAAAAGACAGACCTTTCAGCAAATGGTGCTCAAACAAATGGACACCCCCAGGCAAAAAACTGAAATTAAAGCTTTCACAAAAATTAACCCAAAAGGGATCATGAACTTACATGTGGAGCATAAACTATAAACCTTCTGGAGGATAACACAGAAAAAAATCTAGAGGGCCTTGGGTTTGGTGAGATGTTTCAAATATGACATCAAAAGCACAATTCACAAAAGAGAAAAACTGATCGTGGGGCTTCATTAAGAACTCCTGGCTGGGGATACGGCTCAGCAGCACAGTGCCTGCCTGGCAAGCGCAAGGTTGTGAGTTCAACTCCTGGTACAGGAAAAAAAAAAAAAAACACTTCTGCTCCGTGAAAATCAGTAAGTATTACGAGAATGATAAGATAAGCTATAGACTTGGGAGAAATATTTGCATCTGACAAAGGATTTGTATCAAATGCATGAAAATCTGTGAGTTCATAATGATAGGAAAAAAACAAAAACTGAAAAACCATTTTCAGTGGTCACCACCAAAGGTGACAGGACACTAACTTCTCATTCACAACATCCCCGAGTGTAAAGTTTTATCCTGGAATAATGCATCTTCACAATGATTATCAAAGGCTGCAGAAAGCATTAGGGGAAAAACTGAGGGAGATTTCTAATGAAGGGACCAGACTGACTCCTTAAAAACATCATAAAAAAGAGTTGGGCACAGTGGCACATGCCTGTAATCTCAGCATTCAGGAGGCTGAGGCAGGAGGATCACTGTGAGTTCAAGGACAACCTGGGCTACAAAGTGAATTAGAGGCCAGCCTGAACTGCACAGTGAAACCCTGTCTCAAAAAGAAAAAAAAAATCATGAAAAGAAGAACTGCTCAGTATAATCTCAGTCAATGTGGAGTGAATGGAGCATTATGTGCTGTATCGGTGATGCCCTGGGAAGAATCCAACACCGTTAATGACACTGATCTTGCCTGAAAATTTGAACCTGAATCTGATTAGGCCTCTACCACCAACTACCAGTTTATAGAAAATGTGAGTGCTAAAGGGATACATTCCATGACACCCCAAAGCAGCAATAAGTCTCCGTTGTTTCCACCTCTCAGCCTCATCTGCTGGTTCCCCCTCTTCCCTGAGAAAAGTCTTAGCCACCAAGAAGCCCTGGTCTGTGACAGAGTCCTAGGTGCAAGGGGCAGCTGGGCTGTTAGCTGAGCACGCGGATAAGAGACTCGGCCACAGGAAGCCTTCACGCATGTGAGGTGTTACCAGAAATGTCCCAGAACTGTCCTGATCCCAGAAGGAAACAGCAAACCAACTAAAATCTACTACAGAAAACAGCCTTTCGTACTTCAGTTTTCACAACCACAAACCATCCTTCGCAAACAGGCGTGGCGATGACAGGCTGACCTCGCCTCTCCCATCTGTGTACGCCCTGCCCTTCCTGGTCCACTGCTGCCAAGCACTCCTCCACTCTCGCTAGATGACTTTCCCTTAACCTCTGCCAACACTGGAGCAAACTCCACTTCCTCTTTCTTTAGGTCTTCACTGATGCGCGTCCAGTCACGCCTCTCTTCTACGCATTCTCTAGCAGGGGGCTTAGTCTTTCCACGTTTTCACATCTCACAGTGACTTTTAACAAAAGCAATCGATCAAAGAACACTGCGATGAATGCAAATGTCACGAGTATATAGCACAAGCTGGGAACGAAGGTCTCCTGCTTCATTTTCACTGCCCACAACCTAACCTATGCCAAATCAGACAAAATGTTCCTGCTTTTATAAAGTGGTGATGAAACCAAAAGTTGTACATAACTAGATTCATATAAAGAAACTATCTGAATAAACCAAGCCTTTCCTGCCTTGATATCTACAGATCTCATGTTTTACACTGAGATATGAATATAAGAAAAGGCATACTTTTTTTTTTTTTGAGACAGGGTCTCGCTATGCAGTTCAGGCTGATCTTGAGCTCACTTTGAAGCCCAGGCTGGTCTTAAACTTGTACGATCCTCCTGCCTCAGCCTCCCCAGTACTGGGATCACAGGCATGCGCCACCACTCCCAGTGAAAACATAAACACTCCTGAAAACATCATCAAATTCAACTCAGAATAACAGCTTTTTTTTTTTGTCCTTTTTAGACAGTTTCACTCTGCAGTTCCAGTTGGCCTTGAATTCCTGCCTCAGCCTCTTGAATGCAGAATTACAAGGCGTGTGTCACCATATGTGGTCTCAGTTTACTTTCTTAAATTACGAAGTATTATTGTCTTCTCTACATAGCCCAACCAGTATTTTGGAAAATCAACTGTAGTCTCTGAGCTGCGGGAAGCCATGGGTGAGCCACTTCCCACCAACCATCATTCTGCACCGTACCTTAATTTACTTGTGCTTGATAATCCGCTTAAATGGTTCCCAACGTAGAGGAGAGGCAGAGGAAAGAGCTTCGGTTAAAAAGGAAAAGAAAAGAAAGACTATTTGGTTAGAGCTCCAAGAATGTATTCTTCTCCATATGGTAAAAATGATGACATTCACACTCTATCAATAATCAAATCATGTGAGTTCCTCTGCCTGCAGTGACTGAATGTTCCAGAAACCAAAATTCATCCACAAGTTTCCCCAAATGATCCAAATAGGTAGGTGTCCAAGGACATCCATTATCCTAGGGAGGGTTGAGGGAGACGACTGTAAAGAACTAACATTTGCACAATCTGGACAAGGACCACTGGGGAGGGGACTGACCCCAGGCTGAGTTGGGGAGTAGAAGGTAGGTATTTATGGTCCCCAGGCAGAGCCTCAGAAGGCTGCAGGTTTCTTCCTGTGCACGTCTGCACTCTTTTGGACAAAGGCAAACACAACACTCTCTTACTGGAACGTCATGGGTTTGTGGTCCTTTTAAAAAGCTGCAGGGCTGGGGAAATAGCTCCGTGGTAGCGTGCTTGCCTTGCATGCACAGGTTCTGAGTTCGAGTCTCATTACCACCAAAAAAAAAAAAAAACTTGCCAAAAAGTTGTGTGCATTGGCACACAACTTTTGAAATTTGTTTCAAAGGTCTACAATGATGAATTATCCCCTATTACATCAAACAATGTAGGAGCCATACCTGAATTAGGTTCATTGAGCTCTAAGTTTATGCATTATTTTCCATCAGAACAAATACCATTCCAAGTATACTGATGAAATGAACAAAATATAAGGTCTACTCTTCCATAAGAAAAGAATAGTATCCTTTGTTAAAATAACTCAGAGCTTTTAAAATTGTATAATTCATAGCTATCAGCCGGGTGTGGTGGCGCACTCCTGTAATCCCAGCACTTGGGAGGCTGAGGCAGAAGGATCATTGCAAGTTCAAGACCAGCCTGGGCAACAAAGTGAGCCCAAGGCCAGCCTGAACTGCAGAGAGAGACCCTGTCTCAAAAAAACCACACGCACAAAAAAATAATAATAATCCATAGCTATCATAGTGACTTCAATATTTCTTTTTCCATTAAAAATTAGCTAGGCATGGTAGCAAATGCCCATAATCCCAGCACTCAGGAGGCTGAGGCAAGAGAACTGCCACAAATTCAAGGCCAGTGTTATGGTTTAAGTCTGGATGTCCCCCTAAGCCTCATGCGGTTGTGGGAGCAGGCTTTTCAGAAGCAGCTGAATCTAGAGTTTGTGATTGGTTCATTGTCTAGTGCTGGGATTGGCGGTGTAAATGCTACCCCTGCCCTAGGGCAGGTAGCCTGCATGCAGTATAAGGGAGGAAAAGAGGCTTGCTCTGCCCCATTTGCTCTTGTAGCTTTTGTTGTCTTCCTCTGTGCCACCTGCCATGAACAGCTGCCCCTCTGCCATGTGCCACCCTGCCTTGGAGACAGCTGATATGGACTGAACTTCTACAAACTGTGAGCTAAACAAACCTTTCCCCCTTTAATCTTCGGTGTCAGGTATTTTGTCTCAGCAATGAGAGAAAAGTAACCAAGACACCAGCCTAGTTTATACAGTGAGTTCAAGGCCAGCCTAAAATATGTAGTAAGATCCTGTCTCAAAAAAAAAAGTCAGGTAGGGAATGCGGGGGGGGGGATCAACAAGTTATATCATGTCCAGGTACAAATTCTCTATGATGAATGTGATCATTATGTACATCTAAAATGTACCAATAAAATGTGGTTAGAGAAAAAAAAAGACATTATGCTATTGAAATGTACTGAAATACTAAGTATTATCTACCCCAAAATGTTATAAAATTTTATTATCATGAGATATGCACAAGAAAGAGGCTAGAAAGAAGATAATGGACCCAGGCCTTGGCCCTTTACTAGTGACTGGTTACTGGTTAACAGCCTACAAATGACTGAACGATAATACAACTCAGGTAGCATAGCTTTGAAAGATTTGCGTATAGCTGGGTATGGTAGTATGTGAGGGAGGCTGAGGCAGGAGGACTGCAAGTTCAAGTCTTACCTAGGCAATTTAGGAGACCCTGTCTCAAAATAAAAAGGGCAGAAGGTGTAGTTCAGTAGTAAAGCACCCCTGACTTTGATCACTAGAATAATAACTTTTTTAAAGGTTTAGATAGCAAAAAGATGAGTTGTCCTCATTTTCCTATATAATTCAAAATAAAAACAATACTGACTTCTAGTTTGGGGAAACAGTGCATTAGGTGATTTGTGCTAATCACCTTGCTAAGGACAACTTAAAATGCTAGATAAATAATTTAAAACTTTCATAAAAGCGTGAATGCTATGGGAGGACAGTGAGGAATCTTCTGCCCAAAGAAGGGAAAACAAGGCCAGGCATGGTGGTCCATGCACACCTGTAAATCCAGCACTCAGGAGGCTGAGGCAGGAGGATCTCAAAGAGTTTGAGGCCAGCCCGGGCTAAAAAGTGAGTTCAAGGCCTGCCTGAACTGCATAGTGAGACACTGTCTCAAAAACCCAAAAAACAAAATAGAAGAAAGAGAAGGGAAAACAGAAGCCCAGAGAGAAATAATGGCAGCTAGAAGACGGCAGAATTCCACCTTCAAATTTCAGTCAAACTGGAATGCTACCCCCAAAAATACCTTTCAGAAACAAAGGTGAAATATGAAATTTTTCTCAGATGTTAAAGGACAAAATTACAACAAATCTAATTTCACATGTTTTAATTGGCTTTGACTCTAGAATTAGGCAGCAGTCTCCTAATGCTCCACCCAACCACATGGGCAGGTTCTACAGAAAACGGAAGTGAGGCACAGGGAGAGAGAGATGGGCTGGAGGGTCACAGCTTTCAACTGTATCTGGATAGTGAGCTGCTTGAGATTGACTAAGGTCAGTTACAAGAGAGGGTGACAGTCTATTTACACATCAAGTTAGAATGCAGCTCACTATGTATATGGAGAAACCTCTGACCAAACTTAAAATATGTATGGCAGCTGCTTTAGACCAAACTTAAAATATGTATGGCAGCTGCTTTAGACCAAACCTAAACTATGTATGGCAGCTGCTTTAAGCCAAACTTAATTCAACTTATCACAGACAGAAACTATGGGAATTCATCACAGCAGAACATGGGAAGTGTGAGATGCAAAAAGGAAAGAAAAGCAAAGGAAATGGTAAATAAGTAAGCATATATCTAAACATAAAATAAACAGAGAGAGATTTAATAAAGGTAGACTGTTAAGGTGCTTGATGACAAAAGCATAGAGTTAGGAGGAGAGGTACAGAGAATTAAGGGATATCTTTACTCATCAGTTCAGGAATCTGCTAAGTTATTTATACCTGTTGTGATTTCAGAGGTAACACTGAAGGAATTGAGCCAGAAAAAATTCACTCACCTCATATTCTTAAACACTTTAATTCACCAGGAAGGTTTAGCAATTTAAATTTTTAAGCATCTAGTGATAGAACCTCAAATATATATCTAGATAGATATAAAGCAAAAAACCAAAGCACAATCAAAAACCTGACAAACATGCCAAGAGAAAAAGATGAGTCCACAATCAAGGGTGACAGATGTGTCTCTCATCCCACATGCTTCTCTTCAAATGTGACACTCCCTTCTACCCAGAGGGAGAGTCTTCATTCCTTCTTCTCAAAACTGGGGGAGCTCTTTTACTACTATAGTTAAAACGAAGCAGCTAGGTGTGGCGGTGCACACCTGCAATCCCAGCACTTGGGAGGCTGAGGCAGGAGGATCACAAACTCAAACCCAACCTGGGCAACTTAGCAACTTATCATACCAGGTCTCAGAATAAAGAAAATAAAAGGGCTAGGGATGAGGCTCATTGAGAAGGCCCTGGGTTCAATCCCCAATGTCAAAAGAAAAGGAAGAAAGAAAGAAAGAAAGAAAGAAAGAAAGAAAGAAAGAAAGAAAGAAAGAAAGAAAGAAAGACAAGCTATGTGGTTGCCGAGATTAAATCATAAAAAACAATGCCTTTTTGGCCTTGCTGTCCAGAACATTCATCCCTAAAGGCTCTGACTTAAAAAAAAAATCAGCCCAATAGAAAAATGGACAAGCTGGGTATGGTGGTGCACACCTGTAATCCCAGCACTCGGGAGGCTGAGGCACGAGGTTCATTGAGGGCTGCTGTTAGTTCAAGGCCAGCCTGGACTACATAGCAAGTTTGAGGCCAGCCTGAACTATACAGCAAGACCCTGCCTCAAACTAAGCGGGCAGGATGTGCACCAATTTAGAAAACTTACGAAGAAAGCAGTTAAGTTATTATTGGGCTGCAGAGAGATGGCTCAGTGGTACAGTGCTTGCTGAACATATGCAAAGCCCTGGGATCAATCCCCGGCACCTCAGAAGCCAAAATCAAATTTTTGAAGAAAAAAAAAGTTAATATTATTGTAACAATGAGAACAGCGGGAAAGGAAAGCTCTAACATCCCATTTCATGACCTACATAATAATTTAAAGGTTAATAATTCACTCAACTATACAATCAGGAATGATGTCTTTTGGTCTATACATATTTCACAATTTTGCAATTCTTTTTGGGGGCGATAGTGTTTGAGGCAAGGTCTCACTATGCAATTCCAGGTGGTCTTGTACTCACTATGTAGCCAAGGCTGGCCTATAACTCACAGTGATCCTCCTGCCTCAGCCTCTTCAGTGCTGGGAAATACAGGTATGTGCCACACATTTGAAATTCTTAAACTATGTTAACATGTTTAAAAATTATACTACATAAAAAATAAGTGTCACAAACCCACAACATTCTGATATCTTTCCATGATGGTTAGGTAGGTGACCTTTATATACTTCAACGTGTCCTGTTTCTCTTTCTGTGTCTGTCTCCATCACTGGGGAAGAAGCCAATGAGAAAGGTACCAGCATTTTCCTTTGTGTCTAGACAGCCCCCCATAGGTTCAGACATGGCCGGAGCCCTGGTGTCTAGATGGCCCCCACAGAAATGGCTGGATCTTGAGTGCGTGATGCTGGCGTTTGGTACATGATGCTGGGATCGAGGAAGTGTAATTGCTGAATCGATCTGCTGATTGGTTCAACAGCGTTCTGGGAGTGAATAATGGGAAGACCCTCTCTGGGTGTGAGTGCTACCTGCCCCAGACAGAACATAAGGGACAGAGAGACAGCTGCTGGGGTCGTTTGTTGCTCGCTTGCTCACTACTTTGCTGCCTTCTGCCTGCCATGGACTCTTTCTCCTCTGTGATGCCCCTCTGCCACGTCACTCTGCCTTGGAGCCAGTCAACTATAAACTGAAACCTCTACAAACTGTAAGCCAAATAAATCTTCCCTCCTTTCATTTTGGGTGTCTGGTATTTTGTCTCACTAGTGAGAAAAGTAACTAAGACACCAGACATTAGAGACAAACAGTGTGAGGAGCCATTTCCGGGTACGGCCTAACAGGGCGCGCAGAAGCCTGCGCTAGATTTCCCCCCTCCCATCGAGTGAGCAAAGATGGCGACCGCATCCTGCTTCCGTGTATGATGTAATTGCTTGACAGCTTCACCAGCCTATAGTTAATGCACACGTGGCTTAAGATGGTTGGGTCCAATCTTTGTATATAAGGGCGTTACGCAGGCATCGGGGCGGGAGAACACGCAAGGAGCCGTGCCTGACGGACGCATGGAGGTTGTCCCCCGCGGGGCGTTAATGTCCACGCGAGAATTGTAACCATGAAAGGAGTTTAACCCCAGTAAAGGTTGGTACTCATTGCTAT
>RJWT010022821.1:0-17029 GCA_004365215.1 Cuniculus paca | reverse complement strand
GGGCCAGTGGGAGCCTGCATGTGATGGTTTGCATTGGAGGAAGGAGCCCAGGAGAGGTGCCCGGGGCTCCTGCATGGTTACTGCTCATAAATGCTCGCTCTTTTTCACAAATATATTCAAACCTTTTGCTTTAACAAACATGTGTGAGGCCAACATATCACTAATTGGTCTTAGAATCACAAATTTGAGTTATTTCACAAAAAAATCTTAAATAAGGAAAACAATGCTTAAGTTTGCATCATCCCCAAATACAAGAGAATAGTTATTATGTATTGACTGTATGTTACCTTATGAGTTTGACATACTGAGGACAACATACTACAGAAGAAATGAAGCCAAGTCAAGACATTTGTGATGAAAACTGTATAAACAAATCGCTGCGCATTTCTTAATGATGGAGAAGGCAATTTCATCATTGTACGAATGTCATGATGTGGCCTTGCACAAATTAGGGAGCTCTAGCATCACTAGGAGATGGAGCCTAATAGCTGTCACTGACTGATGGTGCCTATGCAGCACACAATGTTTAAGCACCAGTAAATGCATGGGCAATGGCCTGACAGTGTTACAGAAGCATGGGACTTAGATGTGAAGATGTGGTATGGACATGATGCCCTGTAATGAAAACAATGCAATGTACAAAGTCTTGAGCTAACTTTCATAACAGAAGCCCAGCTTGTGCAAATGTATTGGTAAAGTAATTAGATAATACTATACACACACATGGAAGACCATTACAAAACCCCAGGAAAGACCCGATGTGTATGCTGTCAGGTTTTATGAAGAGCCAACTACCTTAGTTTCCATCCCCAGGTGCCAGGAACCATAATCCATAAGTGAATATTTCACTCCCTGACCACCAACCACCTGGAGTGATTCAACTTTGAATTAAAAGCATAAATTTCCTTACACATTTAATGTTGATACAATGACGATGGCTTTGGCTAGTGACTCAAAAGACTCAGTCATTATAAGCCACTTAAAAACCTTCAAACTCATTTACAGCGTGGCGGCCTGTGTTCTGCTGACTGTGGCTGAAAGGGCGAAAGAAGTGAAGTTTTTGTAAACCAACTGGTCTTTGGGAGGAAAACTGGGAATGGTGACTGAGGAGATACACATTTCCACTGACACTCACCTACGGGGATCGCTATAGACCAAAACACTCCTGTGCCTGTATTTATTGTTACTCAGCTGAGTTTTCAAGTTTTCTAAGAGATAGGACTTCTAATTTTAATAAATCAATCTGACACGTGATATTTTCTATTTTAGGTGGATTTGGGAGTCTGTGTATTTTATTCTCTCTCTGTCTTTCTCTCAAGCATCTGCAACAGTTAACGTTTCAGAAATGCTTTTCCATTTCCAGGCATTTTTGTTAGGCTTTTGTGTTTCTTAGTTGCCACAATTTCCCTCCTTCTTGCAGCCACATCCCCAGGCAATTCCTACTAACGAATGACACCAAACAACATGTCAAGAGCCTTTCAAAATTGCTGCCAGACTCAGCGACATTCTTCCAGCATATGGAGGACCGATGCACACAGAGCACAGCAGAGCATTACCTGATGCTGGCCGGGGCAGGAAGTCTCAGGCTGCTGGAGGCTCTGGTTCACATTTGCAACATAAACAGGACTTTTACCATTTTTTCACAAAGCACCTAGCAAAAGTTAACCAAAAATGTCTTTTTCAATCAATTGCTTCTCCCTGCCCCCACATGTCAAACTCTGACGGTAGAGAAAACATGTGAAGATAAAGCAAAGATCAAAATTACAGTTAAGCTTAACAAGATCCTGACTAATACAATCATTTTGTTATAATTTAAATGTGTTTTGTGTCTCAAATCGTGAAGACAATGGTATATAGGATCTATGTGCTTTCAATTCTTCTACATGAGGCAAAGCTCTCACAGAATATGAAACTAGGCTCATACTTAATTGAGATAGTCTTTTAGTTTATGAATGATTTGCATTTATTGACAATATAGATTGTTTGCATATATGTATCAGTGGAACAAATTTTTGCGATATTAAAAAATTACTATAGTATTAATCATAGTTTACAATTATATATTAATTAAGACTTTGGGGCATACATGGCATTAGGTGATTTCCAGATGAAAGTGAATTTGTTTTGCTGAGTCTGTATTTCCTAAATCAAATTGTTGGTTTTTTTTAATGATGAAACGAGAATGCTTTAAACAAATAGCCTTGGACGGTCACACAAGTGTCAAGAACTAGGCCTGGCAATTCAGTTTTATCGTAAAGTAACCCTTTAAAAAAACAGCTTGCCTTAGCTTATGCTTGCAATTGACTTTCTAGAAATATGCCTGATGATTTTTTTGTGTATAGAGATATTTTGGCTATCAACAAGTCCTTTTAATAAGCCTCACGTTTTTGGCCTAGTCTTTCAAATTCACGATGCCTCAGTTTTCACAATATGCATAATAGTGGGCATGTTTTGTAGAGATCCACGCAAGCTAATAGGATCATGCACAGACGTTTAAAGAACATTGACCTGTGGAAGTGACCAGCAATTGTCAACAATTTTATTAAAAATTTTGCTCCTTGGTATTGATACACTTTTTCGCAAACATATTTTAAATGGCTATTAACTTTTGTGTATTTCTAGGGTGAGTCAGTATTGGATTCATTATTGAAATGTTCACTTCTCTGTCCTTCATGTTGGATTAGCCTTGAGTCTTACCTCAAATGCTGCTAAGGCAGCCCTGGAATCTGTCCATGCCAGGGTTGGTCCTCATTCCCAACTGCCCATCAGGCAGAATTCACTTTATCTTCAGTCTCCTACTCAAGCCTTCCTTTGGTCCAATTTTATTACTCACTAATGTGTAATACAGACCCTCTTCCCACAACAAGTTGCTTTACTTCCTACTCTCAAGGAGTCATTACTCCTTAAGCAATTATTTCATATCCTCAACAGCTTTGCATTGTAAATAAATTGCTTTACACAGAAAAATGAAAATTTTAGCAATATAATTTATGAAGGTATTATGCATCTATGATGTGAAAACTTGATCAGAAAAAAAATTTGAAAGGAAAAGAACAAAAAACTGAAATCCAAGTATTCTGATAAAATGTAACCTAGGTGAAACGTTAATGATAGTGCAGAGCATATTCAAACATTAATACCTCCTTGGAAGTATAATTTATTTAAGAATGGAAAAATTATTCTTAGTATACTATTTAAATAATTACTAATTAAAATACTTATTGTAAAAATTAAATAATTACATAAATACCATCATATAAAAAAACAGCAATTTATCTTCATAGATATTTCAGAGGTTTGAAAACGTATTGAAAATTTTAAAAACTAAAAATGAAATATAGAAATATTATCTGCAACTACACCAGGACTCGGATGGCACTTTTTTGACATAAAAAAGAAAGCTATTTTCAGCTAACACCTCATATATAGACAAAGTAAAGAAAAAGAGAGGAGTAAGGGAAGAGAGTGAAGCACTTAACTCAGGAATGAAATTGGTGCCCATTATCAATTCTTACAATAGCAATATGACATATGACAATTGCAGCGTTCCATATCAGTTCTTACAACTGAAATATAATACAGTTGTGTGATATACAAACTGTTGAGAAAAAGAACCACTGTAAAGAATAAAGCACTGTGTTCAGTCCTTGGAGACGTCTAGTTTTATAACACTGCAAATATGCTCTCAAAATCTTGCCAAAGAGGGCTAGACACATCTTAAACTTCACTCTGTTAGCCAAGATCCCACTGAGACAAGTTGAAATAAAAAAACTGTTTACAAAATTAAGCACCAGCAATATTCTTCATTAAAATAATAGAAGTGGGAAAAAAAGGAAGAGTTGATTAATGTCAACAAGTCCATACATAAAATAGCAATTCATGTATTTATTTCTACAATTATGAGCCTGCAGTTATTATTTATGAATTCTTTTGCCTACAAGCATTATCCTTCCTTCAGCCAGGACATGCAAAATCCAGGATCCCAAATAAGTTCACTCTGAGGAACAAACTTGATGGGATGCAATTTTACACTCCAGCTCCTTAGCCTCAGCACTGGTTCCACATATATTTCTAACCATCCATTACTGAGGCTCAAAATCTTGCCATTGCCAGGTACTGGTCTTCAGTTATGGACTGAAAGGCGAAGTCCAAGAGAGACGGTGAAAGCGAGCTTTGAAAAGCATAGCAGAGTAGATTTTCTCTTGTAAGCAACTGTGTAAGATAAAGGTTGTGTGAGTCGTGCAGGAGTTTCATGCCCGCCCCAACCCTGCAAACAGCTATTTCTCCCATTGCCTTCAGGGTGACACAGGGGTTCAAAAGTCCCAGAATTGTCTGAGGCTGTCCGAGCATTCAAGGCTCTGCTCGCCTTGTAAATTAACCTTAAGCTTGAAGGAGGAAGCTCAAAACTGTACATTCAATTTGTTTAGTGATTTTGTTACAAGAACAATTAAGATTCTGAAGTTGATTTTTGCTTTCTGGTAGCTATTTCTGTTCTGAGGTTATAAGAAAAAATCCAATTTAAGTTTTATGAACACTCCAGTGTGGGTAAAATGTGCTTTTCTAAGGCAAAGATTAATCCTAAATTTTTAAACTTAAATATTATTTTGTAGAATCTTCTAAACATGTTTTTAAACATTTATAGAATCTCTGATGCTGACTCTTTCCTTTGATAATGTTTGTTCTTGGTCTCTTTTCTCGATCTAAATGAGTCTTGCCAAATATTTAATAATTTCATTGGTCCCATTAAAGACATTTTATTCAAGATATTGGAAAATGATTTCGATTTTATTAATGTCCACTCTAAATTTATCTATTTGTTCCTTCTACTTTGTTTTATTTAAGCTGAGAATTATATTCTGACTCATTGAAATGATTAAGATTATTGCTTTTCAGTTTCATTTTTTCTAACACATACATTTAAAATGACCTGCATTCATACTGCATTAACATGAACTATTTTTATTGATAACTCAGTAACTTTTCATTTTTATTTTTTTATTGGTCAATGAATATTACGTATTTTTTTAGTTGAGAGCTTCTTCAGAACTTTTTGCTTTTGATAACTTAATTATATTGTGGTTAGAGAGCAAAGCTTCTCTACAGTCTTTGCTATCTTCTAGCATGTGTTAATTAATGAGCCCCAGCACACAGTCGGTTTTGGTAAATGTCCATCTACCACTTTACACACTGCATATTTCCTGTGACAAGGCATTTGGAAAAAATGTGAACTATGTCGGAATTATCTATAGCACTGCTTGAATCTGTATGCTTATTTTTAACTGTTCTTTCATTTATTACTAGGAAAAATTTGTCCATTTGTCTTTTTCTTAGTTCTCCTTTTATTTTGGTAATGTTTAATTTATATGTTTTGATAGCATTTAAGCATGTAACTATAGAAAATGGCCAATCCCTTTGTATAGGGAAATTTAAATCATTATTAAACATTCTACTTTATAATAATTAATACACCTTGACTTAAATTCTGTTTTGCTTGAAGTTAGAATATCTACAGAAGCACTCTGTTTATTTATCTGTTTCCATTTCATATTTTATAATGAAATTTTTGCCCAATCTAACTTCAAACATTTTTAATACTTACAAGGAAGATAAAGTTATTTTATTTTTAATCCAGTGTGACAAACTTTGCTAATATTTAATATAATTAAGATTTAATTAAGGTTTTAATATGTGAAAATGTATCTTTTTTAGATATGTTCCTTTTTTCTTTGCTTTTTATTTTTTGGAGGGTGAGATAAGTGTTTTCTTGGTATTCCTTTTTCTCTAGTTTTTCTTTTGCAAGTTTTACAAGGTTTTGTTATTCTTAGTAGACACCCTTTAGATTAAAACATTATTCTTAAATTCTAGCAAAACTATACACTAAATTTCTTGTATCTGTATGATGCGATATGCTTCAAATGTTTTATCTTAATTTTTTGATCTGCTGTTTTGCACAAGATATCATCATTACTATTGTTTTATAATAGCCCACATTTATTTAATTTTACTCAAATACGTACTCTCACTGCCTTCAATTCTTTTCCAATTTGCAAGCTTGTCTCTGACATAATTTTATTTTGTCAACTCCTCTCTACTACTTTCTTTTTTGTGAGTCTTAGATGGATTGTGAATTTTTTTCTGTGTGAAAATGTTTTTGTTTAACTTCATCTCCAAAGGACATTTTTGATAGTTGTATTTATTTCGGCTTTCAGTTTTGGACAGTTCTTAACCAGTATGTCTTCACAAACTAATTTTTCTTCTACTTCTGCCTTTTCTTCTTACTGGATGCACAATTATCTTTTACTACACATCAAACTCATTTTTGTGCTTTCTTCTGCTTATTCCTCTTTGACTTTGTCTATATTTTTACCTTGCCTATTTTCTAGTTTATCATTTACACTTATTTATTACTTAGGAATCTATTCAACTCCACTTAGTTAGGCTTTAAATGCATCTATTGGATTTTCATCTCGTTATTGACAATGAATTCATTTTGTCTTGATGCAGCAACTTAAACTCACCCATTACCTCACAGTTCTGTAGGTCAAAATTCCACGCTACACAGAGCTGGAGAAACTGGGGAAGAATCTTTTAAATTTATTCCAGTTGTTGCTATGTTCAGTCAGTCCTTTGTAACTGGGGCTCCGTTTACCTTTTGGCTTTTACCCTAGGTTTTTAGCTCCTCACCTGCCTGCTTTCCTTGACAAATGACCCTTTCTGACTGAGGAACCAGAAACACAATTTTTCTTGGTTGGAATTTCTGACTTTCTCTTCGGCTACTAACCAGAGAAACCTTTATGGTTTTAAACTTTCTTTCTGTGTTTAGATGAATTCTTGCAATGTAATCTCCTTATCTTAAAATCAACTAATTAGTCAACTTCATTCACTTGAAAAGTTCTTTTTGTCATGTAAACAAGCATAATCATAGGGAGTAAGCAAGAAGACAAAGGTCATACCTCTGTCTTTCCAGAATTCTGCCTCTCACAGGAAACTACAATCGTAAAATCCCTATTTATGTTTTTTTAGCTTTTGTTGATATTTCTTTTTTTGTTCTATTTTATAAAAAATTAGTCATAGCTTTCTAATGAATGATAACTTCAAAATTTGTATTATCTTGAACATCTAATTTTTTTCTTTTAAATTTTGATCTACTGTTTTCTTTTTTTTCATATTTGGTTACTTTTATTAAATTCTTCGCTTCATATAAGAAAAATTATATATTTCATTCATGGTATTTGCTGCATGCTTTAATCTCCTACCACAATGACTTGTTTTTGGTTTTGGCAGGCATTCTAGCTAGCAAAAGATCACCAAAGGTTAACCTGATGAGACTGGAGTACTTAATGACTAACATGGCCACCGCATAATTGCTTCCCCTAACTTCTTTTTTAGGATCATAACTTACCATCATTCACTGATTACTTGCTGAGACCCAAGATCTAAATAGCATCCCCTAATCTGGATATTGCTCACCCAGCTGCTGTTAAGTGACATGTCCAGCTCTCTCATCATGTACATACAACTTTGGAAGTTGCAAAGTCCTCAAGGGGAAACCGGTACCAATGTCAGACTTGGCTGTCTTGGCGCATGTCCTGTGTTTGCTGAAGTTCCTCTAACTTTCACTGTTTTGGTAGCTGCCTCTTCTCTGGAAGAGTTGGTACAGGTACCAGTGGTTGTAGTATATTCTGTGCTCACTGACAATGAATCAGAGCTCCGCTGATCCACATTCTCAACAGTTATTAGTGTTCTGTTTTGGATTTGGGCTAGTCTAGTAGATATGAAATGCAATTAACTTGCTATGGTAGTATAGTTTTCCTCTGCTCATTTAGGGTATGGAATTTTTTCTGTAATTATTTTCCCTCCACATTTCTTCTTGATGAAATGTGCATTAGGTCTCTGGCTCATGTTTTAATTAGATTTTTAAAATTGTTAGACTTTGAGCGTTCTCTAGACATTTTAGTCAACTATCCCTTATCATGCATGTCATTTGAAAGCATTTTGTCCAAGACTAGGAATTTTTTTTCATTCTCTTGATGTTGTCCTCCATAGAGCCCATGTGTCAATTTCTTTCATGGATCTTGGTTTTGCTGTATCTGAAAAGATATCAGCACAGCCAGGGTCCTCTGGGCCTTCTCTTGTAGTATCTTTTCGGAAATTTGGGTTTGTGTATTTGCACGTAAGTCTCTAGACTATTTTGAGTTAATACTTCTGAAAAAAGTTTGGGATGTAGATTCCTGTTTTTGCATATGAATTTTGATTGTTTGCGTATTATTTACTGGCAAGAGTATCTTTTCTCCACTATGTCTCCTTTTTCTGCTTTTCTCAAAGTTGAATTGACTATGTTCCTGTTGGTCTACTTCTTGGTTCCCCATACTGTTTCATTTGTACATGTATCACTTCCTCAGCCCATCCCAGAGTACCTAGATTACTGTAGCTTTATGGCGAGTCTTGAAGTCAGTTCTACTCCTCAAGCTTCTATTTCTCCTTCAGTTCTGGATGGGCTACTCTCAGCCTTTTGTCTCTCTATATATGAAGTTTAGGATTCATTTGTTAATATTTACAAAATAAAAACCAGTGGCTTTGATTGAGATTGCACAGAATATACTTAATATATCAATCGAACTGGGAAGAATTGCATTTTGACAATACTGAGTGTTTCAATCATAAACCTTTATTATCCTATTTAATGTCATTCATAAACATTTTAGAATTTTCTTTGACTCAGAAATAGTATGAATTCTCTACATATGTATTGTACATATTTTGCTTGATTTATACCTAAGTATTTTAGTTTTTGAAGGAGTGCTATTATACTTGGTATGAATTTTTACTTATTCATTGCTGGAATGGAGGAACTACATAGACTCTTGTATCTTTACCTTCTATCCTACAATCTTGTTATAATTACTTATTAGTTTATGGAACTTGTTATCTGTTCTTCACTATTTTCTATAAAAGTCATGTTACCTATGAACAAATTGTTTTATTTCTTCCTTTCCAAGTCATGCCCCTATTTCTTTTTCTCATCTGATTGTACTTGTCAGTACTTCTAGTAAAATAGTAGAAGTTATAACAGGAAATACTGGGACTGTGGCTGATTGGAAAAGGCATGAGGGACAAAATCCAGTGAGAAAGCTTCAAATTTGCTTTGATTATGATGCTATAGGTATTTTCAATGTTCATTGGATCAAACAAGTCTTCTTTTTTAATTCATTAAGTTTACTGTACATTTTAGATATACATGATCATGCTCATCATAGAAAATTCATACTTGTACATGATGTATCTTAATTATTTTTCCCACCCCCACCCTTGCTACAACCCTCTTCCTCCCCTTATTTGCAACAGCTTTATTTCCATTTTTTCCTTCTTTTTCATTTTTTCCTTTTCCTTTCTTTCCCCTTTCCTCCTCCCTAGTTCCCCTTCCCATTTGAACATTTTCTTCCTATTTCATAATATCTGTTATACATTTTGGTCCTTTTTTGGACATTTTTGTCCTTATTTGGTCCTTATTTGGACTATTTGGTCCTTATTTGGACTTCATTTGGACCATTGGAGCAGAGAAACTATCTGATATTTACATATGTGTCTTATTAATTTCACTTAAGAGTATTGTCTCAAGGTGCATCCACTTACTTAGAAATATCTCAAATTGATCCTTTTTTATGGTTGAGTAGTACTTATTTGCTTTAAAAGCACATCTTCTTATACTGTTATCAGTTGATGAGCATTTCAGCTGTTTTCAAGACTTAGCTATTACAAACTGTACTGCTATATATATGAGTATGCATATATTGCTGTGGTATGATGCTTTTAATTCTTTTGGGGAGATACCAAGATGGAGAATAGCTTGGTCAAACAGAACCTTTAATTTTAGTATTCTGAGGAATTTTCATACTGACCTCCACAGTGGTTGCACCAGTCTACACTCCCCCAAACAGTGAAGAAGGTTCATTTTTCTCTATGCCCCTCCAGCATTTGTTATTGGTTGATTTCTTGATAACTGCCATTCTTTCTGGAGTGAGATGGAATCTCAGCATTGTTTAAACTTACATCTCTGGAATGACCAGTGATGTTGAACATTTTTTCATGTATTTCTTTGCCATTTCTGCTACTTCATCTGAGAAGTGTTCATTTCCAATGCCCATTTATGGACTGGGTCTATAAATTTGGGAGGTCTGATTTTTTTTGGTACTTCTTTATATATTCTAAGATATTAGTCTTTTGTCTGAGGAACAACTGGCAAAATTTTTTCTACTCTGTGTGCTGTCCCTTCACTCTGTTGGTGGTTTCTTTTGCTGTTCAAAAACTTTTTATTAAGATAATATCCCAGTTGTTGATCCCTTGTGATATATCCTGTGGGAACACTGTTCTGTTTCTAAAGTCTTTGGCTATACCTATATCTTCAACAGTTTTACCTATTCTTGCTTCCAGTAGATGTAATGTTTTATTTTTAATATTTAGGTCTTTGATACATTTTATTTTAGTTTGTGAATGCTGAGAGACATGGGTCCAGTTTTCATCTTGGCATGTGGAAAATCAGTTTTTCCAGAACCATTTATTAAAGAGGCTATCTTTCTTCCAGTGAAGGTGTTTGGTCCCTTGTTGAAGATAAGGTGGCTGAGTGTTTGGCATTGTTTTTGTATCTTCTACTCTGCTCCATTGAGTCTCCGATCTGGTTTTTTTTCTCCTAGTACCATCCTGTTTTTATCACAGTAACTTTGCAGTATGTTTTAAATCAGGTATCATGATGTCTCCTGGCTTATCTTTTTTTTTTTTTTTTTTTGTACCAGGGATCAAACTCACAGCCTTGCACTTGCCAGGCAGGTGCTTACACCACTGAGCTAAATCCCCAGCCTGGCTTGCCTTTGTTGCCCAGAATTGTTTTTGCTATTCTATGTTTCTTCCTTTTCCAAATACATTTTAGATTGTTTTCTCTAATTCTGTGAGATATGCTATTGGTGTTTTTAACTGGGATTGCATTAAATCTGAACAATTTTGGAAGTATGGCCATTTTCATTATGTTGTTTCTTCCTCCCCAAGAGTAAGGGATATCTTTCCATTTTTACATATACCCTTCAATCTATTTTTTCAGAATAAAGTGGTTTTGCATGCAAAGATTTACTTCCTTTGTAAGACTGATTTCTAATATTTTTTTATGCTATTCTGAAAGGTGTGGTTTTCCTACTTTCTCTCTCAATGTGTCTGTTATTTGTGTACAGGAATGCTATAGATGTTTGAGTGTTGACTTTGTATCCAGCCACATGACTAAATTTGGTTATTAAATCTAGATGTATTTGGGGTCTTTTATGTAAAGTATCATGTCATCTGCAATAATGATAATTCAACTTCTTGTTTTCCATCTTTATTCCTTTCTTTTTCCTTTCTCTTAACTAATCTCTCTGATAATTTTCTGTTCTAGAACTACATTATATAGAATATCCTTGTCTTGTTCCTGATTTTAGGGTGAAAACTTTTAGTTTTTGACCATACTGGTTGTTGGTTTGTCATAGATGCCTTTTATCTGCTTATGATAAAGACTATCTATTCCAGTGACTTTTTTAAAATCATGAATAGGTATTGTATTTTGCCAAACCTTTTTTCTATAGTTAGTGATGTGGTCATTGATTTTCTTTGTTAGCCTATTGATGTAATGGATTGCATTCATTGATTCTTAAATGTTGAGCCAGCCTTGCATACATGGGATAAAGTAGACTTGATTATTCTGTATAATATTTTATACATTATCACATTAAATTCATTGGTATGTGTTACAGATTTTTACAATTTTGGTTAGAAGACATTTTAGTCTGTAGTTTTCACAGTAATGTATTTGTCTGGTTTTAGTATTGAAGGATGCTAGCCTTGCAGGATACATTATGAATTACTTAACTTTAAAGAGATTGCAGGGAATTGTTGTAATTTCTTTCTTAATGCTACTTTAACTCTTCCTTGTTTGAATTTTAGCAGACTCTGTATTTCAAGAAACCGGTCTATTTCATTTAAGTTACCACAGAGCTGTGGGCATAAAGTTGTTGGTTGTATTGCTTTGTTATCATTTTAATATCCATAGGAGCTGTAGTTTTGTCTCCTCTTTCATTTACAATATTAGTAATTCATATTTGCTATCTTATTTAGGTTGACTATAGACATTGATTTTATTGAATCTTTCAAAGAATCAGCTTTGGGTTTTATTGATACTTTCTATTGATTTCATGATTTTAGTATCACAAATTTTTGCTTCAATTCTTATCATTTGTTTCCTCCTGCCTATTTTAAAGTTAATTTTTTTTGTATTTTTTCTAGTCTTATAAAGCAAAAGCTTACATTATTGCCTTCAGGCTTCTTCTCATGTATGCATTCAATGCTATCAATATTCTTATAAACATTATTTCTATTATATTTCCCAAATTTTGCTAAGCTATGTTTTAATTTCATTTACTTAAATATTTTAAAACTTCTCTTGATATTTTTTCATTGACTTATGTATTACTTAGGAAAGTTTTGTTTAATCTCCACTTACATTCAGTTTCCAGTTTTTTTTCTGCAACTAATTTCTAGTTTTGTAATCCGACAGCAAACATACATACTTTATTTTTCCAATTCTTGTGGTGTTTTAATATGGCACAAAACATGGTCTAACTTGGTGATGTTTCATGTGACTTTGAAAAAAGTAGGCTAATGTACTAAACAGATATTAATGTTTCTAGTTGATTTATGGTGGTGATGAGATCAACTATGTTTTTATTGAATTTCTGCCTATAGGTCCCATCTATTTCTGAAAGAAGTGTGTTGGGTTCTCCAGTTATGACAGTGCACTCATTTTTACCTCCTTGCAATTCTATTAGTTTTTGCTTTAGAAAATTTAATCTTCTGTTGTTAGATGTATATATGCTTGAGTTTGTTATGACAGTTTGGAAAATTGATCAATTTATTATTATGTCATAAATTTATTTATTCCCAATACCTTTGCTTGTTTTGAAGTCTGATCTCTCTAAATTATATAGCTACTCCTGCTTTCTTTTGATTAGCTTCAGCATTATCTATTTTTCCTCCATCCATTTCCTTTTCATCTATAGGTACCTTTATAATTAACATAAGTTTCTCAAAGACAACATACAGTTGGGTCTATTTTTATCTAATAATCCCTATTTCTTAATTGATGCACTTAAGCCATTAAAATTTGAAGTGCTTATTGATATAATGGTGTTAATCTCTGTCATATTTATGATGGCTTGTTACCATTGCCCCGTTCTTTGTGCCAAAGTTTAACATTCACTCTTTTTTGCAGTTTAATTGAGGATTTCGTACGACTTGATGTTCTTTACTTTCATAGCATATTAAAAACTACATACTCTTCTTGGGTCTGGAATGGATTCTAGCCCTGGATCTCTTCTCTGGCTGTTCTCCACTCCCTTGATGCCTCTCTGTCTCCAGTGGTTCAGTTGCTCTTTGATCTGTACCTTCTACTCTCTTATGAATCTGAGAAGACTTGATTTTTCATTTGTCTAGCTTTTGTTGTTGTTGTTGTTATTAGGTCAAAGTGGCAATTTCCAAACTTCTTTTTTGCAGAACTGGAAACTACTGTAATAAAGCAAGAATTTGATCATTGATCATCTAACAAACAGGTGATCCTATGCTACCTAGGTATAATTTTGTGTCTTCATGCTACCCAGAAATGATTTAGAATATGTGGCAAAAATACTGTCTTAGTTACTTTTCTCTCACTGTTGAGACAAAATACGTGATGCCCAAATTGAAGGAAGGAGAGGTTTATTTCTTACCGTTTTCAGCGGTTTCAGTCCATACTTAGCTGGCTCCAAGGCAGGGTGGCGTGGCTGAGGGGCAGCTGTTCATGGTGGCTGCAGGTAGCAACAGCAAACCAAGCAAAAAGGGAAGAACCCACCTCCTGCTACCCCTGGGTGGGTGCAGAACTCACTGTCAATCCCAGCACTAGATAACAAATCAATCATAGGCACTACATTCATCTGCTTCCACGGCTCTATGAGGCTTGGGGGGGCCACTTGTACACAAACCATAACAAATACTTCCCATTAAGAACAGTTACATCATACGTGCATTTATAAAACTGACAACATTGCAGAGAAAGTGCAACAGAGAGGACTGAGGAATTACACCCTCCCTATCACATTGTCTTCCTCATAGACTCTGTTGTGTGTCTTGTATAGAAATCAAGTTTAAATAAGTGATGTCAAAATGTCTTTGGTTATTTAAATGTTGAATGCTAAGCATTAGTGGTCTCCATCAAGAGGAGTATCTATAAGATTTTTAACTATTAAACAACCCACCTGAAATTAATTGAGAACTAGGATGAAGGCTCCCTCGGGCAGGTGTTCTTGTCTATTTTGGTCATTTCGTTGTCATCAAAGCCTCACACAAACCCTGACTTACAGCATCCATGGATACGTTGAGTAAAACATGAATGAAATGAACAATTAAGATTTTGGTATCGAGAAAGGAAGTTAGTAAAATAAAGTTTGACGTGATTAAAGGGTTCTCATATTCTATGTATTTGAAGACTATTGGTTTCTGTCATAAATTATTGCAGGGTCTTTATAGACTTCTGGAAAATTTCTTCTTGGCCAGCTGTGTATTACTTCAAATCTAGGATGAAAGAGGAATTTTGTAGAGAAGATTTGGGGATTTTATTTCTCAGTAACTAAAAATAAAAGCACACTTCTGGCTTTTGACAAATGCTCTCAGAGTGAATGCACTGGGAATTAATCACATAGTCATTAGGGTTGGAAGTTTGCTCATCTAAGTTGAGACAGAAATCAATCAAACAAACGAGCCTCTGTGCAAAATGTCAGGTGATTCCAGGGTTTCAAGAAATAAAGCTAATATAATTACTTTTTTGAGTTCAGATATTATTAAATTAATAAAATACATAGGGAAAGGCTTCTTTTAAAAAAAAAGAAATCAATTTTGCAGCAGTACTCATTCTTTAACTAAATGAAATTAACTTCAGGCTTTGATGTTATTTTTTAGTTTTTCGGTTTGTTTTGTTGTTTGCCTTGATCTATTAGTGTTCTTACTGCTTGATCTATTGCAATAACCTTTTATCAGGTTCCCTTGTCTTGAGCATCTTACCGTTCAATTTGTCTCAAATGAATGGCACAGCTTCTGCCTCCTCTGCTCAGAGCCTGCAGGGATTCCTCATCCCTTAAAGGACCAAGTCCAGATTTCCCTCCCTCCCTTCCTGAAATGACCCCTGCTGTTCCCCCTGCCTCGTGAATGCACTGCCCTCCATCTCTTCCTCAGCATCTCAGCCCAGCTGACTTCCTCTCCCCGATCATCTCTGGTTGGAGCTTCCCAGTCCGGGTCCCTCCACCTGCAGCGTCACCTGGACACCACGTGATGCCCGAAGTTAAACCTGACCGCATCTGCACAAAGTGACGCTTATCAGCCTTAGACGTGTGTGGTTTGTGCTCAGGTCCCTTTCCCACGTTCCCTGCACCCCTCTGTCACAAGGAGCCATTCCCTGGGCATTTGTGCTCCCAGTTGGCTTCACAGCAGGTGGAAAAGGTGGAGCACAGTGCGCCCAGCTGTTGTTGCGGTTTCCAGACAGCGGTCACCTCCCCGAGGCTCCTTCCCATCAGGAACGCCAGCCACACTCAACGCGCTGCCACACCGCCTACCCCGGGATCCCTGCAGCCCAGTGGCCAATAGAATCTCCCGTTGTACCAAACATATAGGAGGCCTCACTGTTCTCTGTTTTGGTCTTAAATTGTTCCAAATCCGGTGTCATCTGGTCTCACTATAAACTTCACTGGGTTTGAAGCGTTCCCATCGTTTCTGTGTGATGACAGAGGCCGGACTGACGCGTGGCTCTTCCCCCATCCTCTGGGGGAAATTCAGTGGCCTCTAACATAGTGCCACGCTGCCCACGCTTGTTCCACACTTAGGCACTCGCATCTTCCAGCGCCCTCAACTCACCCTAAATACACGCTGGGCTAGCAGGGTTCTGGTCCTACTACCTACTCAGGAGCACTCGTATTCTGAGTCTAGGGAAATCCTCCTCATCTTTTAAATGTTTATGGAAGCCTATACTGACCTCTTCAAATTATTTTGCCCATTTCACACCTTCTATTGCTGCTACACATTGGATGGAGTAACTACTTGGTTAAATTGCTGTGCTCTCTGCTAAGGTAGAAGGCTCAAAGCCCAGGGACTGTACCTATATCCAGGCAATAGGAAGTGTCTGATACACAGGATTCTTTCAGAAATATTTATGGAGCGCACTTTCAAAATCCTCATTTGTTTAGCTGAAAAATTTACTGAGTGATAGGTACTGGGAAGGCAAAATTTTGTATGATGGCCGAGAGCAGCCACAAGAAACATGATTGAAATAAATGTGTCAAAGCCACAGGAGCTGTGTACAGAGAGAGACGTAAAAGCATCACAGAGAATATTCTAGAATGGACCGAGGGGAAGTTGGACTAGAAAGAATGGCTGATACTGTACAGCTGAAGTTAGACATATAAATATTTAAAGTAGAGAGTGGTATCCGTAAATGAACCTAAGAATCCAGGAGCTTTACACAGCAGCCAATGCCCAGGCCTCAACTCTGAACAAATAAATTGGTAACTCTGGTGCAGATTCTTGATATTTTTTTTCTTGCAGCCAAGATTGAAGAGGATGCTTTGGTAAAACACTCAGTCATGCAGAAACATAGAAATGTTAAAGAATACTGAGTGAAGGGACTTCGCATAGTACTTATTGCCGAACTCCTGCAAAGATGACTCGGAAAGGAGTAGATTAAAAAGCAAACTATGGGGCCATTGGAGTAAGAAGGGAGGTACTGATAAATCATGTATTTGAATTCATATTTTCAATTTGTAAATTTGAAAGCTACTGGAAAATTATAGACAAGAGAAGAAAACCTGACTAGGGAAGAATTTGCATAAGATCACTGCTAACTGTATGCAGGAAATTTAATAGGCTGGATGGAGTGCTGTGCACCGTCTTGGAAAGGGATGTGTGTCCAGGGTGAGGAGGATAAGTCTGCAAC
>RJWT010022820.1:0-17087 GCA_004365215.1 Cuniculus paca | reverse complement strand
AATAACAGGGTGCTGGCAAAATCAAGGGTTAGAACTCAAACCATACTCTCACCTATCTGTTCTCATTCAAATCCATTTCTGTGCTTGATTCCATTTGGGCTTTGGGGATTTGTTTCATTTTTCATCATTTCTGAAGAAAAAAGAAAACAACTCTACCTCTCATTTCTGGTGTTTACTGCTTTAGAATGTTTGAAGCAGGATAACACAAACACATTTTTGTGTTTGTTCTCTAAATTTCAGCTTGTCTACATAGGTCAATGCGGGATGGTTTGGACATAGGAACTATTGAGTTTCATTTGACTTTTATAGATCATTATGCAGAATAAGAATGTTATCCACACTATTGTTTTTCCCCTCCACCTCCCTAAATTAACAAATTAAAGTAGCAAAATTGGAAAGATTTATGAATTGAGGATCTGTAATTATACAGTGAAAAAAGAATGACTACTACCAGACTAAGGAAAAAGTGTCTGCCTTACAAATGGTTCATAATTTTGAAATATATTTTGCTAAAAAACTATATACCAAGTTGCTAAAGTACTTTTTAAAAAGATGACAATGTAATCCAGGTCTGATGAACTCCACAAGACAATATAGCATCTACACTGAACTGTTGTGACATTTTATTTCACAGAACATATATCAAGTACCTAAAACAGCACATAGCGTATTGTAGGCTTTTAAACATTATTTCCTTACTCTTGCATATCAAACATAGGGACAGATATCAACTGAACCATCTAATTTACGGAAAGAAGTGTATATTTTCAGGTGGTGTTTCAGTAAGAAATATGTACATTATTAGTTCTCAAAGCTAGTGTTAGTGCTGCAGAATAAATAATAATTGAAATTATTTTTAAAAAACCAAGATTCTGGAAGTAGCCACACATTCCTCTTAGAAAGTATTCTATGTACATATACACATTCATGCTAAAGAATAGATTGGAGACAATGGGTAATATTGAATGATAAGGGCATAATTATGGATTTTGGTAGTGTGTATAGGGTCATAGTTTTGCATAACCTAGAAAATAGGGTTGCTTAGTTATTGATTGCATTTTAGTATATACTGAAGATATACTAAACAAATGTGATCAGGAAGAAGACAAGAAGTTCTTTAGTAAAGATGTATAAAAATAAAATTCAGTATAAAGAAGAACTTTGTAAATGTTTGTTCATGACTTTTTTCAAAAATCAAAATAAAATATTTAATAATCTCTTTCATATGGTGTAATTTCACTAGTTTTTGCCTTAAGCCAAAAAGAGATTTTTGCCAGTAAACTTGCTTTGAGCTTTTTCAAAAAGGTAACCTAGGCTAAAAAGGTATAATTCTTTTAGCAAGAAAAAGATCTTTAGACTAAATTGTAACCACATTTTTAATGTTTTTGAATTGCAACAAATGAAAATAAATAGAAATAAGTATTTTCAGAAAAAAAATAAAAGAAATTTATGGAAAAACCAGAATTGGGAATTAGTAATGAGAATTTTTCTTGAAAAATGAACTGGTATTTATATTTCATTTTCATATTATTTTGAGAAAATAATAGACCTAAACTGGCAAAATTATGTTACCCAAATTACTAAGGGTTGCTTTTATCTAGAATATTGGTGAGCCTTCTTTAAACCAAAGTTTTAGATATCCCCTTATGCAAGAAGAAGGCAAAGGCCAAACTGTAGCTTGCATTATGGAATTGCGTAGAGTTCAGTTAGCATTGCTGAGTTAAATGCATACCCTAGTTACTGGCTAATCTAGACAATGATTTATAGATAGTTACTCTTCTAGTCTTCTTGGAATATTTAATGATGTATCAGCCTATCCAGACAAACTTTTGTTAATGTAGACTCTATAATTTGTAGGGGATGGTACACCACTGCCCATGAGAAAAGAACAGATATTTAGTAGTTACCAGTGTGAACAAGAAATGAATTTTGCATTAAGAATGAGGAAAACAATTTTAAAAAAGAAATGGATAAGAATAAAGACTAATAGGTTTTTGGTTTCTCCTCCCAATTTGCTCTTCCTGTGAGCCGGTGGAAGCCATGTGGGTCCTATGAGGAGAAACAAGAAACCAATTTGCTCTTCCTGTGAGCTGACTGGTGTGCAGTCTGGGAGACAAGAACACATCCACCTCACCCCTCCACCCCCAAGCCCCATAAGCAACTGGCTGATTTGGAGGAATGCAGGCTGAGTTGTTAGCAACTGAGGTACAGAAACAGCTTAATGCTTATATTGTTTGATTGCCTCTGCAGGCCTAGAGCTGGTAGTCTGAGCATCTATTGAAAGGACAGCAATATGCAATATAGCAAATTTTCCTTCAGTCTTGTCTTTGAAATCCAATATTGTTCTCACTGCTTTGTTTTGTTCCATTTTATTCAATGTTCTGTTTTGATTGGCTTTATTCTGTTCTGTTTTGTTTGATTTTATTATGACTGATGGTATGGGCAACAATTTTGAGGATAACAAGAGGCATTATGGTAGCCATTGTTGATCTCCTATTAACCTGTTTTGAAGTCCTGTATCACTTTCATTGTTTTGTTTTGAATGGCTTTATTCTGGTCTATTTTGTTTGGTTTTATTCTCTTTAAAATAAGACAAGGAATAAAGGCTAACAAAACACTGGTGGACCATATTTTGAATCAATGCTACCAGTATTTACTGTGTTATAATATGATCAAATTCTCTTTTCAGATTCTGGATGATAACCATCTCTGTTCTTTGAGCATTCTCCCAGGTTCACATTTTCTAAGTCACAGTGATTCATGTACCAAATTCATAATTCTTACCATATTTGTGAGCAATGTTTACTATTATATATTGTGTTTAATCAATTTTTCTCTTGAATAAATAGATTTTAAAAGAAAATTTTTCAGTATGAAATCAGTGGTTTAGCTTTTTGGTTATGCTTTAAAATTTTAACAGTAGAATTAGGGATGGGGATGTAGCTCAGCAGCACAGTGCCTGAATGGCAAGCATGAGGTCCTGAGTTCTATTCCCAGTAGCAAAAAATAAAAAAATAAAAAATAAAACAGTGGAATTATTAGCAGAGGAAATGTTTGTGAGAATTATCACACAATCATCATATACTGTTTATCTTAGTTAATGAATGAAGCCCTGTTCTAAAGATATATGCTTTACATTAATGAGGAAAATCTGATATGCATGAAAGTATTTTTGTATCATCATTTCACTAAATTTCAACAAAAGCTGGGCATGGTAGCACACATGAGTAATCCCAGCACTCTGGGAGGCTGAGGCAGGAGGGTTAGAAACTCAAGTCCAACCCAGACAACTGAGCTGCTTCCTGAGAATCTGTCTCAAAACAAAAAAGCAATAAGATTTGAGGATTACTTCACCTTGAAAACCCTGGGTTCAATCTCCAGTACTGAAAAAAGAAGTAAAATAACAATAATAATAATATCAACAGACATACATTAATAGATACTTTTCAAACTAGTTGGTCGATAGCCTGCTGGAAATTTAGCAGCAAAGAATAATCAAATATCTTTATCAAATACTGTCACACCTACTGGCATTGTATCAGGCTCTTGACTTAAATAAAATTTACTCACATGGAAATTCAAAGGAGTTTGATATTTTGTTTTTTACCTACCCTTTACTCTTACCATGTTTTACACACAAAAAACCTTGGGTTCAGAAGTTAAAGATTTGCTTGGAAGTATACGACTGGAATTGGGAATATACAACTGGGATTCTTAACGTGTCGTATTAGGAAATCTCTCTCTAAAAACTAAATAAACACCAAGGATGTTGTGGAAGACAAATGGGTGGGCTTGCCAAGCAGCAAAAGGAGAAAGAGAACAGGAAGGAATGTGGGGTGGCTGCTAACTCCAAAGAAAAACATGTCAGTCTCTATTTCCATTGTAAATTTTCTCTAAGACTAAAAAACACAAGGTTCATATATTTTCTTTCAAATGCTTCTCTAAAGCAGAATGAGTCTAAGAGTTACATTTTCAAAGGACGGCTAACGAATGAATTAAGGTACACAACTCATTAGCCCAAGTCCATTTCTTCAGTGTATTAACTTGTGTGTGTGCGCAAGTCCTGGTTTCACAAAGCAATATAAGCCTCATTTTGTCACATGCTCATAATTTTGGAATTAGGGAATTTTGGCTCCAAAAGCCAAAGAGGCTGACAGATAGCTGTAGTAATTCCAACAAATCTATATTTATGTGTGTCTGAGCAGAACATCAAGCATTTACATTTTCTATGACATACTCCCTAGCTGGTAGATGAAGCAAAAACTCAAATTTGAAAGGATGAGTATAAAATTTACAGGCCATCTTTAGGATTCCAAAAATAATGAAGAACAACTTCAGGTCATACACAGTTACTTTATAAGGTATTCTTTCAATAAGAGAAAAAAATGCCTTAGGAACCTCTTTCAGCTACATAAACTGGTCAAATAATTTAATTAAGGATCACAAAGATAAATGCCCTTGAGAAAGAAGTCAGCAATAAGAATGTGCTATATTTATTGATTTGTTAAGAAAGAAGACATTTAGTCTTCTCCATGCTGGTTTGTTAAAGAAACCAGGTTTTCTAAATCAGAAAACAGCTACAAGTACATGGTAAGTTATGATCTACAAAATTATTTTGATCCTTTTCAATGAAAAGTCTTGAATTTGCTTTGGTCTCAAAATATACAAAAAATCTTACTCATTCTCAAATGAGATCAGTAAAAATGAGTGTAGGCTGAAGCCACGAAGAATAAATATTGTTCTTTCTTTTTAAATGAGAAACATTTTCTAACAACTCCTAGACTAAATAGTTCTTTATTCCTCTGCTAATATCTGCTGTGTAACTCAGGTAATGTTTACTGAAGTGTAAGCTTTGTACTACAGATTGGCTTCCAAAAACTTTGCTTCTAGACAGTGGCCACTCTGACCATTATTACTTAATATTGCTTTTGGAAGATCTAGATTGTTCAAAAAAGAAGCAGATAAAATCATAAATATTTGCTAAGATGTTAGAAAACCCAAGACAATAAAACAAAATAAACACATAGAGCATTACTCACAATAAAAATGTGCAAGTACAAGATTACAATATTACATTTTGTCTACTGTACCAGAAAGTAATAGCCACTCTAGTGTAGATATTGTGAGATAAACTCTCTTTTCCCTGATGTTGAGCATGAAAATTGGAATCATGTTTCCCAAAGGTAATTAGATCATACACATTAAGATATTTATACTTTAGATCTGGTACTTTTACTTTTAGGATTCTTTTCTAAGAAAATCAGGTGAAGTGAAAATAAAATCAAATATACTGTCACACACGCACTCACAAACACATAAGTGGCTACAGTTTAATTTTTGGCAACTAAGAAAAGGCTAATCAATCACTATAGCTACCTTCATCAAACATTCACCAAACTCAAAATTATGTTTCTAAAGAATATTATAGAACATCTGAAAAATCTTCAGATAAAATAGTAAGTGAAAAATGGAGTACAAAACAATATATAGCAATATTCGCATCTTTATTCAAAAGCATAGATATTACTTTGGAAAAAGAAATGGTGAGAAAATACCCTCATATCATAATGATTACTTTTTAGTAATAGGATTTAGAATTTTGGGTGAAAGCTGTTCTCTTCTTCATCAAATTATCTCCTAACAAACTGAAACATCTCTCTACCGTTTTCTGCTCTTATTTATTGAACATCTACTAGGTGTCAAGCACTGTGTCCATGTTTTGCATGCATAATCCTATTCAACCCCCAGTGCTAGAGTCTACATTTTGAAGGGGAGGAAAGGGGTTTGGATGAACTTAGTATCCTAGTGAGTAAAGTGTCTTGTAAGCTGGGAATAGGAATAATTATTAGGGAAGTAAAGAGAATAGGCTTCAGGAGATGAAATGATACCCCAGGGTCTCACAAAGGAGTTGGGCAAACCGAGGTTTAGACTCAGACCATCTGATTCCCAGATGAGACCTTTAAATACCATCCCAAGCATTCTCCTACTAAAGTCTTCCTGGGGGCTCAGAGCTGGACACCAGATTTCTGACTTCTGACCTTGGGCTCTTCATACTTTCTCATCGGCGTATTCAACCTTTCATAGTAGATGGTGATGTTTGAGATGTTACATAGCTGTCCTTGGACTCATGTGCCCTGACCCAGGAATCTTTCCTGACATTCAACTACTTGAAGGGGAGTCAATGAAGACTACAATGAATCTACCCACTACATTTCTGAATCAATTTTGTAAAGCCATGATAGACATAGTAACATAAAAGCCAATGTGCTTTTAATATTCAAAACTAGGCACTTTAAGGGGAAAATAAAAGAATTTTGCTGGCATTCCTAAGCTTTTGTTTTACTATTACAGTCAAAACTTTGGACGTTCCAGAGCATTAAATCCAAGTCATAGTCTGAGAGCTAATGACGATGTTACATCACTTTCTTTTCTCACAGAATAGACATAAAAATCCTTTATGGGCAGGTTAGAGGGACATGAGTAGGCAGAAACAAAGGAGGGAGAGGGAGGAAGAAGAAGAACTGGTCCACAGGAAGTGGGTTCCTGCCTCCTTGTATCCCACTGTCCTGGGAAGGGCAGATGTGCAAAATGAAGAAGTAACAACAGATATCTCTGACTCAGATCAGGAACAATGGGGAACCACTGTGTCTTGCCCGGCAGGGTGAGTTGGATACAAAGTTTCTTTCTGGGAGAGACTCTTTCCAGAGCACAACTCTAAGCAGGTAGGGATGATCCTCAAACCACAGGCAAAGGCACAGGTGACTGAAGTTCTGGTCTTGGGCACAAAATTGAAGGAAACATGACAAAACCCAGCATTCAAATGTGAATTCAAACAATAAAAATTAATGTTTCAAAAAGGCAACAGTGGATGAAATATTTAAAATATTAAATCCAATAGTTATTGACTGTTTTTTTTTTTACCCTTCTGTGTTATTTTGCAAGGGCAACTGTTACTTCCAATCAGCCTCTGGTTTCTGGGCCTCAACAACCTTATAAGGACTGAGACTGGACTTTGAAATGATTGGGCAACAAAAGACTAAATACATACAGGTCTGATCAAAGATATGGTGAACACTTAAATTTTTTTAAAAAGTTTATTGCAGTAAAAAATACACTGCCTTTAATCTCCCCCAAAACACTCTACTTTGCTTCAAACACACTTGTCCCATCATTCTTGTCACTTTCTGAAGCAGTTCTGGAGTTCTTCTTTCATGAGTATCTTTACGAGGTATGATCAAAACAAGGTGAGTGTTGCTGCCGATTGCCATCCAACGGAAAGCCAGGTGTGTGAAAACCTCATGGTGTGTCTTCATCCACCTTATTCAACAGATCTGGCACTGTGCAACTTCTGGCTCTTCCCAAAAGTCAAAATGACCATGAGGAGTAAACATTTTGATTTGAGTAAGGACATGAAGGCAGCCACAACCATGCAACTAAAGATACTGAAGATACAGGACTTCCAGAACTGCTTCAGGAAGTGGCAAGAGTGATGAGATAAGTGTATTCAAAGCAAGAGAGAGGATTTTGAGGTGATTAATAATAATATTTTGTACTACAATAACTTTTTAAAATTTGCACATTAACTGCATTTTTTTCTTTTTTTCTTTTAAAGAGAATAAAACAAAACAAAACAAAACCGTACAACAGAACAAAGCAGATCAGAACAGAACAATGCAAGCAATACAGACTTCAAAACAAGACAGCTGAAAATCAACAATGGCTACCATAGTGTCTCTTGTTTTCTTCGAAATAGTTGTTCATACCTTCACACACTGCATTTTTAAAATCATATCTCATAGGGTTTTTCTTTTTTGTTATTGTTGCAAAGTTTTATTGTGGTGAAATACATAAAACTTGCAGTGTTTCCCATTTTGGGATGTCCAGTACAGTAGCATGAGGCCCAAGAACATTCTTGTACATTCATCACGTCATCCACCATCAGAATGTGTGCATATTCCCAAACTCAAACTCTGTACCTGTACTGCTTTTAAACCATAATCATTCTTACTTCCAGCCCCTTGCAACTGTCATGTTTTCTGACTGTCAGCTTTTATTAATTTTGTCTACTTAGTTTAAAATATGGGAGGACATTTTATGAAGGTATATTGGGATAAATACATTTCTTTTTGTCAAAGCCCTCCTAAGGGATATTGTGACAATACTAGGAAAATGCCTAAGATTCATCCATACAGGATAACCAACCATTCTCACTCTTCACATATCCAAACAGAGCCCCCATGGTTTAAATTTAACCTGCTATTTCTTGCAGATGATAATAAACAGCCATGTCTCCTCAGCTAGCAAAACATGTTATCAGAAATGAGACCACTAACTCATGAGCTGCTGCTTCTTCACAGTTTTCCCTCCAAAGAGAGGTCAGGTGTTTCAGTTCACCACGCCTACAGTGAGACCCATACCACCACCACCCTCATCTAGATATACTTTCAATGGCCCTTGGGCACATCTGCCTGGTAGCCATTATCCACATGACTACCAGAGTGATTTCAACAAAAACCACAGCATGCCATGTCCCAGTTTAATGTTCTTCAGTGAGTCTTCAATGTATGCAGAATGAAATCTGCCCCTTAGAAACCTTGTATCTCCAAGTTTAGCCACCTCTGTGAGCTCACAGCCTACCTCTGTCTGATGGGTTTGTTTGAAAAGTGAACCTCATTCCTACCTCCAGGTTTGGGCACCTACTCTTTCCTCAGCAATATTCCTTTCTCTCCTTCTCATCCTTCCAATTGCAGCTCATGTCTCATTGATTTTGTGAAGCACACTAGGTTATTCCTTCACAGTTTATTTTTACAGAAGCTTTTATTGCAAACTTTCTGCAATTCTTTTCTTGTATTTACTGGTTTATTTATTTGTTTCTACTCTCTAAAGTAAGTGCCACTACTACAATGATCTGCCCTATAAGCTTCCAGTAGATAGTAAGTATGCAATCTATACCTGTTGAATAAATATGTAAAAAACCAACAGTGTTTTTATGAGAAGTAGTAAAACAGCCTCCATTTGTTGCAATCAACTGAGTGCTAAACATTGTGCAAAGCACTTTATGTACACTAGCTTATATTAATATCCCAATTTCATGTGAGAAGATGGAGGATCATAGAGTTTTATGGACCAGCCCAAAGGCAAAAACATTGTAAAATGAGTTTTGTGATGTGAATTAAAAATCAGTGTACCAGTTCTTGAGAACCCACAGAATATGTACCAATAAGTGAGCAGAGACATTTACATAAAATATTTCACAGTACAATTTAGGTGTGGTGGAGCACACCTGTAATCCTAGCACTACTAAGCTGAGGAAAGAGAATCGCCATGAATTCAAGGCCAATCTGGGCTACATAATGAGTTCAAGGCCATTGAACATAACTAAGACCCTGACCCAAAAAACAACAACAACCAAAAGTTGTACTACAGGCTATTAAGTGGTGCGCTATTGAAATGTACCACAGTACTGTTCAGATACCCTAGATTTTTATCAAAAACATTCCAATTAATCTCTATTCCATTCCTGCTTTAATCACATTTCTTTGGAAAGAGTTATGAGAGGTCTGCCTATTTATTTCCTCATTTGTTCATTCATTTATTTGTTTTTGCAGTACTGGAGACTGAACCCAGGGATTTCACATCCTCCACTCTTTCTTTCTTTCTTTCTTTCTTTCTTTCTTTCTTTCTTTCTTTCTTTCTTTCTTTTTCTTTCTTTCTTTCTTTCTTTCTTTCTTTCTTTCTTTCTTTCTTTTTCTTTCTTTCTTTCTTTCTTTCTTTCTTTCTTTCTTTTTCTTTCTTTCTTTCTTCTTCTTCTTTTGTTTCTTTCTTTCTTTCTTTCTTTCTTTCTTTCTTTCTTTCTTTCTTTCTTCTCTCCTCTTTCTCCTTCCTTCCTCCCTTCCTTCCTTCCTTCCTTCCTTCCTTCCTTCCTTCCTTTCTTTCTTCCTTTCTTTTGACAGGGTTTTGCTAAATTGCTAAATTTTTCTAACTGGGTTTGCACTTCAGTCTTCCTTCTTTGCCCTTTAGAGAACTGAAATTACAGGTGCCCACCAGCATGATCATAAATTGTCTTTTCTAAATAAAATATTTGTTAGGAGTCCCAAACCATGCCAAAATAGCTCTGCAATGGGAATTGAACTCTGCCTGGCTCCCACTTCTTCTTTCCTGCTATACATTGCTGCTCATGGTTTCTGTCATTTGTTTTGTTTTTGTTTTTCGGTAACTCAATGACCTCTCACTTGTCAGACAGGCTCTTGTGCCACTGAGCTAAACCCCCTGCCCATACTTCTGCCATTTGAATCCTCACTTTGTTAAATATCACATTTGCTTGGTGTGACTTTCATCACCTGTCCCAAATCAACAGTAGTTCCAAACGTTAAGTCAAAGTTATTGCAAGTTTGTTTTGTCTTATTTTGTTCTGTAACTACCACCACTTTGCAGATGAGGATAGTAGGAATTAAGTCTTCTGGGGGTAGTCATATTATCCTGGTGATACAGGATAATACAGGCATACAGGCTTTGGATAAGAATTCCCATTTTAAATCCCTGACTCACTTCAAATGTTCTTCATAATGGCTCTGTGGATGGCTGCGTGACAGACTCCTGATCTCCCAAGAAATAGGCATGGCCTCAGTTTAGCCTCATAAATAAGGAGATTGGTCATCCCAAGAGGCTGTGCAGCCCCAGATGTCTGCCAATAAAGTCATCCTTGAGAGAGACCACAAGCACATTATTTGTTTGAAGAAAGTTGGAAGACCCAGGTAAATCTATGGCTGTGCTGTCCACAACTTCCCAGCTACATGAACCTGGTCAAGTTACATGACTTGCGTGAGCCTCAAATCCATGAAGATGCGGTAATTCCTACTTCCTGGAGGGGTCCAGAATGTGATAAAACATAGCAAATAGTTGGTACAATGCTTGTCATAGAATCAGTAACCAAAAATCAAAGCTAGTCTTATAACTAGCATCTTGAATATGTTTTAGCTTTCCATGGAAATTTTCAACAAGAACAGAGAAGGTTACAATGACAAAATTAGATCAACTTCTAGTTGGTCTATAGTCATCTGGGGTAGGAGAGCATCCATCACTTGCTACCACCAAACAGAGCAAAGTGGGCATTGTGAAGAGGTGGACTTTTCATTCATTAGGAGACGATCAGTAGTAGCACTCTCCTGACTTAACAATGGAATATCTGGCATATAATAAAAGCTAACCAATAAGTCATGTCAGAATGTTTCATGAATCTAATAAGAATTGAAGAGGACCTGGTAGTGTACACCTGTAATCCCAGCACTCTGGAAGCTAAGGCAAGAATATCTCAAATTGAAGCCCAGCACGGGCAATTTAGTGACTTAGCAAGACCCTGTCTTAAAATGAAAAATAGGGCTGGGCATCTAGCTCAACAGCCTAAGTGCCTGCCTGGCAAGCGCAAGGTTGTGAGTTCAATCCCCGGTGCCGCAAAAAAAAAAAAAAAAGAAAGTGAAAAATAAAAAAAGGGATAGTGATGTAGTTCAGTGTGAAGGCTGAAGATTCAAATCCCAGTACAACACAAACAACAACAACAAAAGTGAAAAGGTATCCTCATTTTATGCCAAATTCATCAAATTCTTCCTATAGATATTGACCATGGTAGGGTTTGCCTTTGTAGAAAAAAATAAATTTTTATTGATGTAACTAAAGTCTAATTATTTTAAAAGGGATACATTTTTGTTAAGCATCGGGAAATTGAAGCAACTGAGTTTGACAAAAACATAAAACTACATCTAAACTCCCTTTATTAGGAGGAAATGTAATTAATTATTAAAATAGAAAGGAACCACAACACTACTGTCTATACTCCTGACAATCAATCATAGTCAGAGTGAACAGAGATAATTATATACATAAGTGAACTATAGACAACTTCTGCCTTGCAGTTACAAGGTGAATTTTCCTACAAATACTATGAAAGGAATCATGTAACAGCATTGCTGACACTGTCCAAAAAAGCATACATTAGACCCTTGAGAATCCAGAAAACAAGTCTCAAGATGAAACAAACTTAAAATTATACACAAAATATCATGCCTTAAAAAACATAATTCTAAACAGTGTATGTACCACAATGATTATATATGTTCACTTGGATAATCTGAGCCTTTTAAATCCAAAATATTCCACTCATTTATTCATTCCTTCATTACATTTTATATTTAGATACTTGCCATAAGTTGTGATGGAGATATACTTTTCCAGGTTACAGATTTCAGGTGTGATCTCAAAGGGGACACAGCATAAACCCATGTAATTTCCAGGATATACAATCTCACTTGCAGAGTTGAGAGAATTTTTCTGCAGTGATTCTTACTTACCCTGTCCAGTCTAAATTGCCACTAGTTTCTCTTTGCAAGGATAGTAACACATTTTTCATGGATCTTAATGACACAATATGGTCATATTAACATAAATTTACAACAGAATATACGGCAGAAATAAAATGAGCAATAACAACTTCATAATTTGGTTTAAAATGTTTTTACTTTCCTACATATGCAACCTCTCCCATTTAACTTCTATAGCTTTCTAAATTTTCCAAATTCCCTTATATGGAGAAAAGAAATCTCACTTATTAAAATCATATTTCTTGAAATCAATTTTTATGTTTTCTACCAAGTTCAAATAAAACAATCTGGAACAATGAGAACTATCAAACTTACAAGTCACAAATAAAAAAAATTTATCAGAGCAATTACTTTCTAAAATGATAATTTTAATTCCTGTTACAAATTATGGAAATTGTAACACAAGGACGATAATTTGCCAAGAAACTACGTGCCAAGCATTAACCTTGCTCTCAGGAATATTGTTTCTACAATGAATGGACACTGTCTTTAAATTGTAAGTTAATCCTGAGAATTGTATTATAGAATTTTTAAATAAGACGATGCTATTTCTGCCATTTCAAAAATCGCTCTTGCCATATATAATCATCTATGTCAGTTATTGCTCTGTTGTTCTTTGATTTTCACAAGATATGAAAGAGTTAGCTATAATATTTTTCCTCAGTTTCTTTCTGTATCTTTTTCTTAAATCCTCTTCAGTTAGGACTTTGCTCCAACACTCCACAGAGATTCCCACAATCTAAATTAGGAATGACATCCAAGTTACTGTATCCAATAATGGTATCCAATGATCCAAATTACTGTATTTTGGTCTCCATCCTCCTTTACTATCGATGTCATTGGATGCAGCAGGTAACTCCTATTTGAATCACTTTCTTTCTTCTCTTAAACTCTGAGCCTCAAGCATTCCAGGATGTCATATGAGATACATTTCATTGGCCAAAGTAAATCAAGTCACAAAGAACAGTATGGATTCAAGGGCAGTCAGAGATACACTATGTGGGTAAACAAGAAAGGAAGGAATTGTTGGCAGCCATCTTTGAAGACTAGCATAGTCCTAAAAAAGTAATAGAAGTTACATAGGTGGATGAAGAAAAAGGTATTAGGAGCTCAAGAAAACTCTGTTTATGTACAGAGAACATTAATAATTTAACACAACATGTTAAGGTAGAATATGACCTATTTTTATTTTAGACTTTGTGACAGCTTTCCCTCCCCATCTTCTTCCTTGCCAAGAAAGTGAAATTTATGAGTTCAAGTTATCATTTTATACAATGTAGGTTTACTTAGGGTTGATTAACAAAATGAAAGATGTGCAGTGTGATCAAAAAATGTTTAAATTGTGTAAAAAAGCTTACAGTAAAACATGTGTTGCCATTAATTCCCCTCAAGATGCTCTCCTTTGCTTCAAACACACTTATCTCATCAATATTGGCACTTTTTGAAGAAGATCTGAAAGTCTTTCATATCTTTAGTTGAGCTGTTGTAGCTGCCCAGATGTCTTGAATCGACTGAACATGTTTATCTTTCCTGGTCATTTTGACTTTCAGAAAATGCCAGCACTCACAGGGTGGCAGATTCAGTGAATAATGTGGAAAGGACACACTGTTATGTTTTTATTTGAGAGAAATTGTCATAAGTTGTTGATCAACAAGAGGTGATCAAAAACCTTTAAAAATAGTGTTTAAATTTAAAAAGTTTATTACAGTAAAAGACAGATGACTATTAATACCCCTCTACTCGAAATGCTCTTTTCAAACACACTTTTCCCATTGTTCTTAGCAATGTGTCCTTTACTGTAATAACTTTATTTTTTTAAACATTCACTGTATTTTTCATAAACCCTCATACCATGACTATAAGTTTACTATCTCCTTGGGCTTTCTCACATGACACAAGGTAGCCTCGAGATGTATCAAGTTTATATTCAAGGCAGGAGCATTGAACACAGGGTACAGAAGAGTGCTAGCCATGGCTGTTTCCTATAATCCCACAACCCTCTTTCATTTGTTTATTAAGACCAGAACTGAGTCATACGGCCTCCCAAAAAGGATATTGGAAAGAGAGCATATAGAATTTTTAGAACCATGATTTAGAAATCCCCTAGAGAAGAGAGTTGAGCTATCTTTTGATTTAGTGATAGTTACCACATTTTAAAGAAAGCAAATGCAAAGTTTAAAAGAAAAGACATAAAACCAGGTTTTAGACATGATTGGGAAACTCTTCCTGTAAAGAACCAAATAGTAAATATTTTAGATTTTGAAGCCCACTTGATCTATGTGAAAATTACTCACCTTAGCCATTTTAGTGTGAAAGCAGGGATAGACGACATGTACACTAACTGGGTTATGTTCTAATGAGAGTTTATTAAAAAGGTAAATGGTGGACCAGATTTGACCTACAGGTATCAGTTTTCTCACCCTTGGTCTGGAATGATAATTTAAATAGACAGATGTCCAATTTGTGCTTTTCCTCAGAGTCCTACTTCTCTGCTCAAATGCTGTGCACAGTCACCAATAACCACATTTGCCACTTAATTACTTTGATAGGAATCAGAAGGAGGGTGGGTAGAAGTGACAAGCAAAACCAAACGAACTACCCAAAATAGGATCAAATGCAGGACTTCATCAGAAAAATAAAATACATTTTTTATAATTCATTTCAGTCATGTTTTATAATAAAATTTCATGCAGACCATTCAAGCAACTCTTATTTATGGATGACATTAATTCATTTGAAAAACAGATAGAAGCATTTAGTACAGCCCCATAGAATTGTTATGCTAGAATTTATAAAAATAGTCAGAACATAAAGAGAAATATATCTCTATTGGAATTGTGTACTCAAAAACTTTATTCTTGATATAACAATTTCAATGCTATTTTGAAGTTCTTCATGTAACCTTATTGTTACATTTTACCCTTAGATATGCAGAATCTCTTAACTCAAACTCAACAGCATTTTTCCCAAGTATGGTATCATCATAATAGCTGAAAATGAAAATGATTCCAAAAATAACTTCAACTTAATTGTGCAGGTGAGAAAATACATCCACCCACACGTCAACCGGTGCCAAATTGTCTGAGTGAAAAAATAAAAATCTGGAAAGGGAGCACCTAAGCCCAAATTAAAAAAAAATTAAAATGCTATAATATATTTAGAGCACTACTTACTATCATAAACATCATTTCAAGCATTCTATAGGACAATCTCCTTCACAAAAAGATCAAATACTCTTTTTAAAAGGGTATAAAGTACAAAATCATCAGTGCACTTTCTTCCATCCAATAGATTATTTCTAGTTTTTCCATATATGGCACCTGGAATTCATAATTCTACTTTGTCTTATATCACCTACACTTTGACAATAACTGCTTAATTTTTTTTCTCTCTTTTAAAGAGTTTAAAACTTATGCAAAAAGAGCTCTTTTGATGATCTCATGAAACTAACTTCTGGCCAAGAGTTAGATATAATCTCACTATTTTCTCTCCTTGCCATGTCCCCCTACTTGTTTCCAGCAAATCTATAATATGTAATGATTTAGAATTAATACCCCAATTCCCCAGATCTTTTAATGAATTCACTTACACTTGGGGATCTGACCAAGGCATCTGTTCATGAATAGTGGAATGATTACCAAGTCCTGATGGGGAAGGCACACTGCCATCTTTTCCTGAATACATCCCAACTGAGAAATCAACAGCCGCATGCCTGGATTTTCTAGTGTGTCAATTTTTTTTCCTGTACTATAAAACTCTTTTGGACATTTTTTTTCCAAACCACTTCCCTTTATCCTGTTATATCTGTTACAGAGAAAAGTGTTTAGCTGCTAAAACTACCCTAATGGACCTACACAGGAACTGGAGAAATTAGCATCTGACTGACTCAATTAATAGCCATTTTGGCTCAAAATTTCAGAAATTATTTTTTAGTTACACTGGGAATAAATGATACCTCCTACTCCTCTATTTGCCAAAAGTTTACCAGAAGATGAATCATGGTCTAACCACCTGCAGTACCACCAGATTTAAGAGTTGATATCAGAGGGCAATATAAATCTCTAATTCGATGGCTTGTTTTTCTTTTTTCAAATATTCTGAATATTAAAGTTCAAGCAATTTTGTTTTTTTCTTCACTTTACATGCTTAAAAAATGAGTTATATTTTGTCAAACTGAATATAATCTTGATACCACTTGTTTATGACCAATTGTTTTATGTAAATCCCCTGATGGGCAGTGGTGGCCACTAACCCAAATCTCTTCTGGAAATCTGAGAGCCAGGCAGCACTGTTGACTTTGAGATGGACACTAGGGTGTGCCAGGGACACTGACAATTAGTGAAGCTTCTGTCATTTTATGCCTGGCTTGGATTAAAATCACTGACCTGATGGGAAAAGGCTGTGATTTTTCACTCACATTTTCCAGGCCACTTCAAAAGCCTCTGGCCAGCAGTGCTGTGCTGGTCTTGCTTCATGAGCACCAAGGCAAGCAGCCAGTGTGACTGCCCACAGTGACTGACTCTCCTAGCTCTTGCAGATTTGTGACCTCAGGTCAGGATGTTTATTCCAAAGCTTAACTCATTGATCCTGGGCATTTACCCTTTTAGTTCAAAACTCAAGATGGAAAACCTTGTTGCAAACAGACCACAAATAGTTTTCTTCAAGCATTATTTTGATACTTGGTAATCTTTACCTTAATTCATGGGATTTTTT
>RJWT010022819.1:0-10859 GCA_004365215.1 Cuniculus paca | reverse complement strand
AGAAGCGGTAACTCACATAATGGGAGACGGCGTTTCTTTCCACTTGTGCTGGTCCGCTGGTTCTAATAGCAACCTGGAGCTCAATTTCCTCCTCAAGAACATTGCATTTCATGTGGAATGTCAATTATTAAAATGCAGTGTCCCGTGTCTTACTTCTCACTAGATGAATTCATTTGCAAAACTTGCTAATTTATGCAAATTATCCTTAACCTGTAAGTGCCTGGAATCTATTTCACTGAACTCTAGCTTTTGGCAGCCCGGAGTCTAGACGTGGGAAGGAAATCCATTAATGTAGAATTTGTCAGTTCTGTCATCATTATATTGGTTACTGAGTTGTTAAAAAAACAAAACAAAACAAAACACCACCACCACCACGAACAGATAAAAACGTGTTATTAAGTGGAAGCCAGCCACCAGCTAAGGCTGAAAAAAATCTAGAGATTAAATTAAAGATAAACCAGAATGAGAGGATCTGATACCTGCATCTCCTGACACCCCTGAATAATGTTAGAAGCTAATGACCTCTTTTCTGAAAGAAACTAACTGGTTAATAACCCAGGGAGGGTCTATCAGCTACTAAGACAGATACAGATAGTGGACAGATAGGAAATTTCTTCTTGGGAGTAGAAGGAAGCTGCCTTGGGTTTTAGTAAATATAAAACACAAAAGGAGCTGTGTCCAATTCTTAATTTTTGGTCATGATTTTACGAAAGACAGGGTAGTCAAAAGGAATGTTTGTCCAGAGGAAGGGAATTACTGCACGAGTGCACATGCATGCATGTGTGAATGCGAGGGCCTGCCCTTGCTTCTGTGCAGGTACCTCATTCATCAAGTCCTGAGGCTCTGCTCCGAGCAAGCTGGGCTCTGTGCATGCCTACGTCAATGGCACCATATTTCCATCAACAGTTTGCAAGAGATATACAGCGATTTTTGCCCCCACTGGCCCTCACTGTTACAGTCTTTTTTTTATGAACAGTGTTGAAAGAGAGCTTTCTGCAAACCTTAGAGCTACTTTTCCTTTCCCTTTTTGTAGGTCAGGAGATGAGTTCTGATTCCTGGCCTCCCTTCTGAATCTACAGAACGTAGACTCAGTTCTTTTTACTGGATGTTATTCATGCCCACACATTTACAAAGGCCAGTAAGTGTCCTGGATTAGATTAGCTAGAGAGAGTTAATCAGGGAAGTAGCTGGTCCTTTGTGTGTGCACGTCAGAGTGGGAAAGAGGGAGAAAGGGAGGGAAGAAAGAAGGGAGGAGCGATGGAGGAAGAGAAAGAGAAGGGAGAGAGAGAGAGAGATTATGGAAATTATCAGCCTCTACAGACTTCTGCATCACCATCACTGAGGCCACTGTCCACTGTCCACTGTCCACTGTACTTTGGCCTGCTGAGCATAGCCTTGGACTTACCTGAATCTGCTACTCATTCATGGTTACAAGGTTATAAGCTGTCCTTATAGCTAGCTCCCCCCACCCTTTTTTTGTTTGTTTGTTTGTTTGTTTTGCAGTTCTGGGGATTGAGAGCCTTCACACTAAACTACAACCCCAGCCCTTTTCCACTTTTTATTTTGAACCAGGGTTCTGCTAAGTCACTAAGTTGTCCAAGCTGGACTCAAATTTGAGAGCCTCCTGCCTCTGCCTCCCAGAATGTTGGGACTAGAGGTGAGTGCCACCACACCCAGGTAACCCCTCTTCAAGTGTACCAGTTCTAGCAAAGTGGGGAGGGCATTTGCTGCAGACATCAAAGGATTCTTTCAACTCCACAACAGTTTCCAGTAAAAGAAAAAGCCAAAAGAATCTTCCCTGGGTAAAATGTACAATTACTGCTTCAAGGACCCTGTTCAAATTTTGAAGAATAATAAAAAGAGTATATATTCAATCCTTTACTTGCTCCTGCTTCTTTCAGAGCCATGTCTCTTTAAATCTACTGAGGACGATATTCCTTCTGGCCCACAGGATGCCAAAATGACTTGATGATTTATTTATGCAGCGCTTGGCAGCCTGTAGTCCAGAGTGTGGCTGAAGCTGAATTTTATGAGCCTTCCCCTAGTGAGTGTATTTTAAAATTATATTAAAAAATATATTTTTTGAAAATCTCAGTCGTGTTTGGCCTCGCCTCAGGCCCTGACAACAATGGTGATGGGACTAAGGAATTAATATTGCTAGGGATCTTGCTGGTGAAATTTTTATTGTGAAAGCTTAGAAAAGTGTTAAGCTTTCAATTTCAAGAAGGGGAAAAAGTGCTATTTAGACCTAAATGCTTTAGGATATGGAATGTGACCTTTTCTATGTGTGGCTACTCATCTGGTCACTCGGTAATTATTTATTGGGTTTCTTACTGAGTCCCAGGGAGTATTGTAAGCCCAGGGGAGTGTGATGAAAGAGGCGAACACTGGACCTTCTTTTCTGGAACAGACGTTGTGGAGGAAGAGACGGGTGATAAACAGTAGGTAAATACTGCAGGTGAGCAGAATGGTTTCCGGCTTGCACGGAGCTTGTATGTTTGCCTGCAATGACAACTTCTTGAATGTCACATCCACAAAGGAGAGGATCTGGAGAAGTATTTTTCTGGAAATTTTTACCTTGACAAGATCCAGGTCAACTGAAAAATACGCTGTCAGTCTCAAAGCACAGGGTTTCAACCAAAAAACGGGAGCTGAAGATACGAAGGTGGTTTAGAGCAGCTTTGTAGCTCAGCAGTGTGGGTGTAAACTACGCAGGGCCCTAGCTTACTCGTCGTCCTAAGGCAGACCAACTTTGCAAGGTCTGAAATAAGGTCTGGGGGGAGGCAGGGTTTTTAACCAATGGGTAGTGAAAGGTGAGACAGCAAGAATAAGAATTTAAAATCCTGGTCAGTCTTTATTGAGATGATTAATAGTGATACTTTCATACTATTTAATATTTATCCATTCTGTATGACAGTACAATCCTCCCATTAGATGAAGAATTGAAGTCACAGGAAAATTCTACAGCCTAAAAGGGTGAAACTGAGCCAGGCCCAGTGCCCCACACCTGTCATTCCAGCACTCTGGAAGTTCAGGCTTGGTCTGGGCAACTTAGTAAGATCCTATCTCAAAAATTTAAAAAAACAAAAAGTAAGTTTTAAAGGTTGGGGTTGTAACTCAGTGCAAAGGCGTTAGGTTCAGTCCCTACTACCACACACACACCCACACACACCCACACACACACAGAGCACAACTGGTCTCTAGCACATTAATCACTCAGAAGAACAAATACTTCACCATTTTAAAGAAAGTATTTTTTTGTGATGATGTCCCTGCTGCTTCTGTATTGGCTGAAACTGAAAATTCTTGTAATCTATAATTTTGTGTCTGGTTGTATCCATTTTGTGTATAGTTTAAAAACTGAAATTATGCCCTCCAAGTACAAAACAACCACTAAATTAAGCACATAGATAGACAAAGTTAGTTCTATCTACCAAACAGACTGAGGCTGTGGCTCACTGTAAAGTAGACAGGGCACTCAGGTTCAAAGACACACTTTGGCTCTGACTGCTGGTACAGTGATACAGATCTGACTGCACTCATCACTGAAACATGAAGGTCAGAGGGAGGCTGGGTTTGTGTCTAGACCAAAACCATAACCAAGAAGAACCACTGCAATTTAGACCTTTACCAGAGAACTTCTGGCCAGGGAACAAAAAATTAATCATTCAAATTAAACTCACTTGAATCATTTTAATATCCATTTTTAGTAAACAAAGACTTTTCTCAAAACATAAAATTTCAGAGAATTTATCACTTATTAGGAAATAGATGTAATTACTACCATGAAATGTTAATTAATTGTCAAAAACATTTTAATTAATTTATTGGATACTAGTAAAGAACAAGAATATTGAATAGAACATGAAATTAGATACTTTTCTATCTTTGAGTGTGCAATCAATTCAACAGACAAACACGAGTAAATACTCTTAAATTAATATGAATGTATTACCAAGAAACTTGTTAGTGATGATTTTTTTAAAAAAATATTATTGTAAAGTTTCTCCATGATGTAGCCTTCAATGCCTGAGTCTCTTGACTGAGATTCTTTTTGAGAAAATTTCATATGTGTTTCACCGAAGGCACTTAAGCATAAATTTGGCCTAGGGTTATAGTAATTTCGTTGTCCAAAAGTATCAAGGGAGGAAAGTTCAACCTAATAGATATCCCTTTCTGCCATAGGCAGAGCTACACAGTATATTACATTGGATATCAGGGGGAAGCTTGGGTATGGTCAAATCTCAGCCTTAGGGACGTGGAAGAATTTTCCTGCCCTATTCTAGTCAGGGCAGTGGCATGTTGAAGGTGAAGATAGACTCTGGACTCTGTGGGACACACTCTGAGACAGCCTTCAAAGAGCTGGTTCATCTATATCCTAGAGAAAAGTTCCTCAACTCATTAAATACCCAGATTTCCTAAGATTTGTAAGTGCTTTTCTCATCCAAAGTCAATATCTCGTTATTGTTGTTGTTTTCCTAAGCTTTGGGCGTACACTAAGTTAGTTTCATCTCTCTTATTTATGATAGCTGGTTTTTTGATTTTTCTGAAAGATTCTAAATCAAAGCTGTACTTGGGCCAGAAATTCCAAGTAGTCTTTACTGTATAGATTAAAAGGTCTAGTTTGGGAAATATATAGATCTGAATTGTAATCTCAGCCTTTGTATTTCCTATTAGAACTTAGTCATTTATTGCACTACCTTTTGAGCCTCAGCATCTATATTTGTACATGGGAATCGGTGTGTCTACTTTACAGAAAGAAATGAGAAAAGAGCACAGCACAAGGCATCTACTAAGTGCTCAAAACTTTGCACAAGCTCCCTTATCCTCCTGACTCTTGAAGAGCTTGCCTTATCAATATAACTCCATCTCATACATCATTTCAAGTTACAAACACGCAAAGTGGTTTTATGACTCAGTTTCATCTGACTGCATATTTCACCTGAAATACTTCACTGCTACAGTGGGGCCTTCCTCCAATGCCATCCTTGGATGTCTTGCTCTAGAGCCCTTATATAAATGGAAAGGTATAGCACATCATTAGCTTTCCTTGCACTCCTTATCATACTCGCCCTCCTTATCATACAGCATATGGCATAATGGAGAATGGGGTTTCCATATATTATCTTCCAAGGTGATATTAAATTCCATTTTGCTGTTAAGACTTGATTAGGATCTTCTATATGTTAAAGTTGTCATTCAAAAAGTAAAAAAGAAAAAAAATGGGATTAACAGTTATGAGTTCTGTTGTTACTACTAAGGAAAATAATAAAATTGCTTTAGTTAATCCATCATTTTCCCATCCAGGGGCATCCTCCTCATTCACAGAGGCAGGGGTTTGGTTCCTTTTAATTTGCGTGTCTTCTTAGAGGCAGGATTCTGAGTAGACTCTGTGATTCCTGCAGCACGGGTTGTTTTCCTAACAGCTATCTAGACAGGATCAGTGCTGTTACTTCAGGAGTTCTACAATGGAGTGGGGGGAGTTATAGGTAGTCCCTTCTTCTGAACTAGCTTGACATAAAAATTAAATGAGCCTGGAGCGTTTGTGAATTGCAGTGTTTCATTGGGGCCATGGAACACTAAGAGAGCCTGAGAAACAGGGTGTTAATTCAGGCCTAATCATTTAATTCCACTCTGTTATGTGCCGTATTTATTGGCCTCCTGGATCTGTTTTCTATGGCCTGATAAAGAGACAGTGATTCTCTGAAGCTCAGTCGGGGACCATTTTATTTATATCGTTAGGTAATCCAATAAAAGCACTGGCTTCAGATTCCTGCTGTTATTTTCTGTTTTGTGGCCCTGCCATTAACTATGAAAATGCCAAGAGAGTTTTCATCTCCCAGGGAGGAGCAGCTTTGCGGTGGAGTGGGAGCTTGGAAGGAGTGGGCAAGGTCGGGACTAGATTGACTGGAAAAGTCAAGTTCGGTGTGTCCAGATAGAAATTGCCCAAGAGTCAATTCAGGTTTTAGCAGCAACCAGAACTTTCCATGAATGTGTATGTTTGATTGATATTTTCCAAAGTAAACTTGAGTCCTTTTAAGCTGTGATTCTATTTGTGAACTAGATAGGCTCTCTAAATTTAAAAAAATTAAACCCTGCTAGAACTCTTCCCAAAGCAAAAATAGTTGTTTTGGACAGAAGGAATGGAATGTGGTTGTAAACCTGTTTGTGCAAGTCAGGTGAAGGAGAAGTGATGAAAACCAACAGCAGACATTCAAGAGAATCACACTGCAGAGTTTTCTTTTATTTTTAAGTTTTAACTGCATAGTTTTATTGTTTTTCTAACAGTCTTTAAAATGTTACAGAGAGGCCAAGAATAAGGAAATGATGGTGGGAGACGGATTTATAGAGGTCACTTGAATTAATGATATGCAATCAAAAGATAACGCAGGTACATTAATGTAACACACTGTGTAATTGATAGTGCTTCTAATGTAGTTAATGTGTAGTTGTCCATGTAATAACTGACATTATTTCATAGTAGATATGCAATTAGCCCATCTAATTCATTTATGTAGTGTGCAAATGAAGCAAGTCATTGTTGTTTTAACACTAAAAGGTAAGGATGTTTTGAAGTAGGTGAACCTCTTGATATGATAGGTCATATTTTAAGTCTGTCTAAATCATATATTCACCATGTGAATGTGACAAAACAGTAACAGTCAGTGGCTTCTATGCTGATGCCGGTAGTTAGGCATTTTAAACAATCAGCACTGCAGAAAGTTGTATTAGGGAATGTGTGTGTTTGGAATTGAACCTGTGAATTTGCTTGGAAGTGTACACATCAAAAGTTAGCACATTCTCTTCAGAAGATGAGAAATGGATTTTGCCATATATATACATGTATACGTGTATACATACATGTATATATATATAAAATTTATTGACTATCTTCTACGGGACAGCTCATGATTTACGCCAGGCCTCCAAGCATTGCCTTGGACCTGATATACCCAGAACTCTTGTCTGCCAGAGGTGGCAGAAATTTCTACAGTCCCCAAAGCCATTTGACCTGACTACAATGAGCAATGTGTCTGGTCCTCCTAAAACATATGGATATACTTGTGAATTGGGAAGGATATGGGACTATGCTGTGTATGAGGGCCTCTAATAAGCAGTACTATCACTTACTAGGTGAGAATTTATGAATTGCTTTGTCATCAATATCACATTTGATTCTCAAAACAACCTTTTGAAGTAGGTAGGCAGGTATTTCAATTTTACAGATGTGCTAAATGAATCTGATAGAGCTTCTGTGGCTGTTCCAAGGTCACTTGTGAAGAAAATAATAGTCAGTTTCTCATCCCTGATCTACTATGAAACTACAAAAAAAAAAATGGAGAGAAGCAATGTGAAAGAATAACAAAAGCCCCACTCCTGTCCCTGCCAGTCGTAACTTTTAGCAGTTTGGTCAGTGCGAAATCTTGTATTTTAGAAAAAAAAACAAACTAAAACAAGGGAAAAGGATTTCAAAGCACATGTAGGAGTGTGTGGAGAGAGCTGGACAGAATGGTAGAGACAGTAGAGAGCACTGGGCCGCCAGAGCGGGAGGAAAGTGTGGTGGGTGGAGCTACAGCATCCTCAAGGAGGATGCCAGGGGCAGCAGGTTTCACTGGGAGGCTACAGACTGTGCTCAGTAGTAGACAGTGGCGATGGTGGTGTAGCCCTTGAATGAAGAGTTCACTTTAGGGAATGAAGATCATTGACAGTTTTGGGTAGGAGAGTGACATCATAAAAATGGCTTTTTGTGAGGGTTAGTCTAGTGACATGCAAGAAAAAGTAGCTGTTGTTGGCAAAGACACAAGTTCTGTGCCCACAGCAACTGTCCAAGCATGAAGCGCTAATACTGCTCAAGAGAGTGTACAACCACAAGGATTTAATAATTCTCTGGTCAATTAGGAAAACTATTTTTACAAGTCCTAAAAATATTCAAATAATCACCAAGAAATAACTCAGAATTTCTCAAGAAATAACTCAGACTTAAACTTGAATCTCAACACACATGAAAAACAAACTTAGGGAGTTATCTAAAATCCAGGATAATATCTTACATTTAATAGGTTCTCAATAATTTTTCTTTATAATGTTGATGAAAATACTATCCAATTCAAGCAAGGGGAAAAAGCCATTATTTCTCTAGACATCTAGCTTTTATAGATGTCAATATTCTTGCTAAATCATGATTTAGAAAATTGTTTTGATTCTTCTACAGATTTTAAATTCATAAATGTAGGTTAAATGAATTTGGAGATTGTTGCAGGATTTTCTGTTTCTTTATGAACTGAGTGATATACAATAGTGGTAAGAGTAGAGGGCTAAACTCAGTGTTAGTCTAGAATCTTTATAATAAAAAGTTCCATAAAACTTTGTATTCTCTAAAGGTCACAATATCAATTAATCATGCCTTTAAGGTAAGGAAGCTCTATTATTCTTAGACAGTATTGGCTAAATGGTAGGCTAAGATCAATTAGCTTTTAGGAATACCCAGTTCTTCAGTATAAATTGTAACATTGCATAGATAAGCTTGATATATAGGTTTCTTGTCATGTTGGGCCTCAGTTTTCTCATCTGGGAAATGGGGATAAAAATAGTGCTGTCCTTACAGATAAACTATGCAAATGGTGATCAGTACTGTGATTGATTTCCTTGACCCTTTTGGGTGCCGTTACATCCTGCAGTGTCCAGAGCCCTTATGAAGTGTGGTTGGCAACACTTTATTTTCTCCTCCCCCCATGTTGAAGTTATCCTGAGCTCCAGTTCCCCCTACCCAGGACCTTCATTTTAGCTAAGCTGATTTCCTGCTGTACACCAAGTCAGTAATGAATGCTAACACATCTAGATATCAACTTTTCCAGGCAGCTTGTTTGCATTCTAATGGGGTTTAAAAGGCTGAAATTGAATGGCAAAAATGATATTAAATTTAAATTCCTCAATTAGCTAGTGAGAAAGATTCTGGCAGAAAGGGAAGGACTGCCAAAATCATGCTTATACCTAAAGTATATCTGGGGAAAGCCTGATTTTCAGGGGATCCCTTTGTGGCTTCATAAGCAACGCTCCAGGTTGTTGATCCCAGACCCTGGGTCTGATGATCAGGAGCCCTTTTTTGGCTAATCACGTATGTCACCATCACTTTCACATTCAGCATGCATGAAGGATGCCCTGGTGGCGTTTGGCATCTTTGCTTCCTACGGGTTTTACTGCAAAGGGCTGCACCCTGGTGTCCACTGGTCCTCTTCTTGTGTTTACAAACGTGTGCTTGTACTCACGGCCTTCTTGTGCTTACAAACATGTGCTTCCTGTTGCTCACAGTGTCTCCGCACAATGGGCTCTTTCCTCTCAAACCAATTATGGCACTTGCTTCTCTCGGCCCTGGCGCCTACCTACAGCTGTGCTCACTGAAGTGAGACTGTAATTTGCTACAGCATGCCAGAGTATTAATAGACAATTATTTATAGCAAATCGGAACCATTTATACTGTTTACTGGCTGACACAATGTAAAATTCTGATCCAAATGTTAATGTGTCCATGACATTGCATAATTCTGTTCCATGCCATGGTTTTTCTCTTCTAAATGAATCGAATTTGCAGTACAAGGAAATGGCATTTTTAATGGATGAGTGATTTACAGCCTCAAACTTATAAGGCTATTATTTATGTAACTAAGGGAGAATTGACTAATTGCAATAACATAGTAAATTAGACAAATTTAAGATTGTATTGGGAACAAATTTGTAGGGAGAAAATGAAAATAGCTCACAAAGTTCTTAAGGGTAACTGAATAAATCTCACTTTAGGTTTCTAGGGCAATTGTATTTTGGGGGAAGATCAGATACCTTTGAGGCCAAACAGACTTATAAATATTCAATTGAGTAGAACATAGATAAAAATTACCTCTTCATAAAGAACCATATGTGTAGGAGAGAGCAGTTCCAATCCTCCAAACATTTACTGAAATTGCCTCACAAATGTTTTCAGCAGTTGGATGAAAACAAAGAACTTTATGGCAATGTAGTTTCTGTGAAAAAATACACCAATTTTAGCATATTTACCTTCTATTTGTTGAGCATGCAACACACCACTGAGGAAGATTTCTTAATGGCTATCTTCATGACTTTTCAAAATAAAAAATGTGCATCAGCAAAAATAATATCACTTTCTTTTTGAGGTATTCCTTTTAGGCTGTTTATATTGATTCCTATTATTCTGTTACCTTTACCCACAGAGAGATTGTTAAGATAAAAAGTATCTCAACACAGCTCTAATTAAATCTTGAAAACTACGCTGGTGTGTGGAAGCACAAGAACACTTACAATGAAGATTCTCCAGTATGGTGGTCCATGGGGATCCTACAAATTAATGATGAGAAAGAACTGATGGAAGGTGCTCCAAAAATAAAAAAAACTATTTATGTGTACTTTTCAAGTTAAGTAAAAGTGGCCTTTTCCTCTCCAGTTGGCAAGAGCCTCCCTCTCACTGGCTTTGGTTTTCTGTCCTGCTTTCTGTGACCAGTCATACCTTTCTCCAGGCTATTTTTCAAAATTTAGCTCATCTTCCTTCTAAACACGAATCCTGTCTTGCTTCTCTCCTACCAAAAGCCCTCACCAGGATGGTCAGGATATGCCGGCATGGTGCTCATTCCTGCTGAACTTCATGCACTTCCCTGCCCTTCTCTCCCACATTACCCACTCACCCTACAGATCAACACCCAGCTCCAGACGACTTGTCTTCCTTGGATCAGGTCATGCGCTTATCTCTAACTTCAGGGTGTTTGCATATTCCTGTTCCCTCTTTTTGTGACACCCTTCCACTTTTGATTGACTTTTACTGATGCTCCAAAAATGAATTGGATGACTTTTAT
>RJWT010022818.1:0-16985 GCA_004365215.1 Cuniculus paca | reverse complement strand
ACTGCTATCCTAGCTTCCTTTGCTTCAGTCCTACTGCTTCTGCAGCGTTCCTCAAAGTAACAAGTTCCCTCCAACTGCAGGGCCTTGGACACACTCTTTTCTGTCTGCAAAACAAGACTTCCTCTTAACTTGATTAAGTGATTCTTTCCAATTCTCACTCAAATAATACTCCATTAAGGAATCCTCATCTCCAAACTAAATCTGGTATTCTTCCATATTTGCATAGTGTGTCACAAAATAACAATGTGAGTGTTAAATGTGTTCGTGTTTCATCCAACAGAGTATAAATTCTCATGGTAGAGATCTTGAATCTCCTTAGACTTAGGTCACTAATACATAGCATATTCAAGATGCTCAATAAATGCTTGTTGAATGAATTAAAGGATATGTGTTCTAGTAGCATTCAAAACAAAAAAAATATAATCATCAAATACTTACATTGACTCTCTAGGTCTATAAAATTTTATGTAATTTAGCTAGCTTTTGAAAATATAAAGAATTTTGATATTTTATGAAATGAAATGAAAATTAATTTGATTTTACTATGGAAAAGTGACTTAAATTGTGATTACCAAATGTTTTCCACTTCTGGTAAGTTAATAATCATATAATCATTTTAAGCAGTTGTACTTTTTCTTTTCATTGTAAGAGTTTAGTTAATTGGCTTTTAAGATTAATAGGGCACCATTACAGCTTCCCCTTTTGCCCTCCACTTATCTTCTCAAGAAAGTAGATTAAAGTTCAAATAGGTGGTGAAAACTGATTAGATTTACAAGAAGAATAAGGGAAAAAGTTAATAAAAATTCTAAGCACTTAATTTTACCTACAAACTGAGCAAATGACACTTAAAGTGATTCTTGGCAATGGTTCATGTGCTACAGATTTTGAAGCAAGAGGCATAGTCTTCTAGAAAATTACTCTGTTCTTTACATCACAGTGGTGTAATAGAGAATGAATTTATTTTTAATGGTCATTGGTTACTTTCAGATACTTTTTGGCTCAAGTTAGTGAACTGTTTCACTGAAATCACATAGCAAAACTTCTGAATGTCAGATTCCAATGCCAGTGGTGAAAAAAATATAACAAAGATTTAGGATTAATCAAGTCTTTCAGAAGATTTTTTGATTCATGTCAATTACAAATTTGCTACTTGTTATATTTATAATCGTACATTAATATATAAGTGTATGTTTATATTTGAGGTTAAGTCACAAGTTAATTCTGGAGAGACCTGATAAGGTACCAAAATCTCTATCAAGAAATTCCAACTTTTGAAACTATTTAACAGGCAGAAAAACCTAAGATTCATTGAGATCTTCATTTCATAGCAGCTGTGGAATGTGCAATTTTGGAGATGAGTTAAGTGTCGCTAAGTGTTACCATACTGGGAATGAGCAACAGCAGAAGGAATTGGCTCCAAACAGCACGAACTGGAAGATCTTAGGCAGCTTCACATCATTATCCGTAGAGATAGTGAGATAGGAGAGCAGCGATTGATGGACAAAGCGTAGGGATGTAAAGTTAATGGAAGAAACCATGGAAGAATCAGTCTGACAAGGTCAGTTGAAAACCTCAGGACAATGGATCAAGAACCCTTGGGAAGCAAGTATAACCTTTCAGATTTTTGACTCCTGTTAATTACATACTTGCTACTTGTTATATTTATAATTGTACGTTAATATATAAATGTATGTTTATATTTGAGGTTAATTCACATGAATTTGGTAACCAGTGTATTTTCCTGATTATTTATTTATTCATATTTAAAAATTCATATTAGGCCTGATTGACAAATCATAATCATGTATATTTATGTAGTACAATGTGATATTTTGATACATGTATACAAAATGAAGTGTTAAATCAAGCTAATTAACATCTGGCATCTCATTTATCATTTCTGTGATTAGACATTTGATATTTAATTTTTTAGTCATTTTGAATACATATTTTATTGACTATAATCCTATTGTATGTGGATTTCCAAATGTACTCTGACGGAAACTTTATCCTCTTTGACCAGCAACTCACCATTCTCATTGCCTCTCAAAGTTCTGAGAATCGTGATTCTGTTGTTTACTTCTATGAGTTTACTTTTTTTTTTTATCTCACATATAAGCAAGATCAAGAGATCAAGGACCTTGTCTCTTGGTTTTGCACTAGAAAGGGATTACTTTGACCGCCTAATGGTAGATATGTCCAATTCTAATCTATCTCCACTGTTTCTTTTTAGAGTTAGGTGCCATTTTAGTTTTTTATCAACCTACTCTTTCAATACTGTTCATTCATTATGCAACCAATGTAGTATGATGCATTTGTTGTCAAGTTGAGTTCTCCCAAAATACTTTTAAATGACTTGCACTTTTAAGTGATTACTATAATAGAATTTAAAAAAGAATTTTCCATTATATTATAGCTTCTCAGGTTTCAAAGAGCACGTGCTCCTCATAAAACACCGATAGCTAGACTTCTATAGATCAAAGCATCTAGGTTATGATCAGAGGTTTATAGTCTCAATATGATTCTAGGGTTAGAAATTTACATAAATTCATATCTTGCTGATCTCATGAGTTTCAGAGAAATCTCTAAGGATCGAAACTTGAAATGCATGTACTTTTTTCTAGGCCAGTTGAGAAAGGAAAACATTCTTAATTATTTCATGCCCATTTAGTGGTGGATAGTATAATTAACTCTGATACGTGTTTCACACCCAATTAGAGGGTATTTTAGCACCAACATAATTGGACCCAGCAGCAACTGAGAAGTGTAATCAAATAAGTTTATCATTATGTATTATTGTCCTATGATCCTCTGCATATTTTTAATGCTTTTGCATTAAAAAATGGTCAAGACATCAGGGGAAATGTTGCTCATTATTGCAACTTTACTAAGACCTAAATCTAGTCGAGGATATTTCTGTTTATTTAAACATGCATAACCTTTGGCATTGTTTCAAGGTTCTTATGATACTTTTATTAATGATTTCTTCACTGCTTCTAAGGACGATCATACCCATGCACTTGACTTGGTAGTTAATATTTTCTTGGAAATGAAAACTATCTTTCAGCTTTCTTCTTTGTATTACCAAGGCATCCAGTGCAAAACTGGAGTTGGGCCCATAATACACGTACTGGAATTTTCAAAAATGATCAACTTGAGGTTCAAAAAACTCAACTACAGTTTTGAATGTAGTCTGTGGATCTGCAGACTGGGAGCTTGTCAGAAATGTGACTTCTCAGATTTCAATCAAGGCCTATTGTTTCTGCATTTTAATAAAATATCCAAATGATGCCTACAAATATTAAAGTTTGAAAAATCTATATCTGGTTAGAGTAAGGCATTACTCTAAGAACAATGTCCGTGGATGGTTTGTCTTCCTTGTCTTGCAGCAGCAGAATGCAAGACAATATATATGAAAGGAAAGAAAGAATGAATAAGGGAAGAAAAGTAGGCTATGTAGCTGGTAGTTAAGGATCAAATGCTTTGAAAGGCATGGAAGAGCCAGCAGCCTTCAAACACTTTTGGACACAATCGGTCTCTGATTCACCGCTCATTCTTTTGAACTTCATTCTTTCTAGTCCCGGTATTTTCAACTTGCTGCTGACTCAATGTTGCCTTAGATCTTTAATGCAGGCCTGAGTGGTACCTTGTGAATCCTTCCCCTCTAGTATCAGCTTTGTAGTAACATAACCTCATTTTGTAAGTCATAAGGACAAAGCCATAGAAACCATTTTGCTTTATAATTATTCCAAGAAATGACAGCAATGCTCTTAACTAATCTTGTTTAGACAAATAATTTTTCATTTCCTTTGGTCTTCTGTGCTTCCGATTTGAGCATCATGTCAGAAGAAAGTCCTGGCCACAAAGACACTCAGTGCAAAAATCTGAATTCCTTATAGCCCTGGTTTTTTATAAAAGGCAGACATATTCTAGTGTTGAAAAATCTGAATTTTTTCCTATAGGCAAGCAAGACTTTTTCTTCTTCAACATGATTTTGGCAGTTGTACAGTCACTTATAATTACATTAGAATATTTGCTAGTTAGTCAACTTTTAATACTATATTGTGGCCCAATTTTAAAATATTCACTGATGTGACTAAAAAATATACTAATGCTGAGATTAAAGTGAGTAGAAATTAAGGTATTAATAGTTCAAAATTTAATGCCCTAGCTTATTCACTTATATTTTCAAGTTTTTAAAAAAATTTGGAATTCACTGATTGCTAGAAATTTTTTACACACACGAGAGAGAGAGAGAGAAGAGAATTCACTATCACTGAGAAAATAACAATGTATTTAAGAAAAAAGTAAGGCTGCAAATTGAAAAACTGTTAGATAATATGTGTCATGAGAGGTTTTTAAATATCATCAGAAAGAATCAGTGCCAGCAGCTGGATTGGTATGTGAAAGATTAATACGGGGAGCCAAAGAGAGCCCTAAAGTTTTTAAGGTGAATACTGTCAACCTTTGTCTGGAAACTACACAAAGGACTCACTGTAGTTACTTCACACTGAAAAATGTATTGAGTAAAACATGTGAGAACAGTAATTTCTGAGAAGCTAAACCCAAGTTAGTGCTTTAACCGTATTCCATCCCTGGACAATGGAGATATACTTACTGTTAGAAGACAGGAAAAGAAAGTTTACAGTGTAGTTTAATAGATTCATCTAGACTTAAGGTCATGGTGGCTTGAAAATAAAGCAGGAAAAGTATGTTGAGAGATTTTTCTCAATCTCAAAAAGCAGCAAAATCTACTTTTAAAAAACTGTTGCTCTATATGACAGTTATTATGTGTTTGTATGTGTGTGTGTGTGTGTGTGTACATGTAGATATATGCTTGTGTCTACATTTCATATAAAGTCCGAATATCCTTATTAATTGAAATTTTTATGTGCCAGTGGGTTTAGACTCATGTAGATACATTTTTAGTACATTTATTATTCTCTCTTTTGCAGCCACAGAAGAAGTACTTGGAAAATTCTCATTAAGTGTCTTAACTTGAAAGAAAAGTCTTAAACAAATTCATTATTTTCCCCGTCTCTAACTTTACCAGAAGCCATAATGGTAGCTATCAAGTCTTAAAGTTTTATTTTCAGCAACATATTCCATTTTTTAAACAGAAGAAAAGTAAGAAGGATCAAAACCAAGACAAAGCAGAAAAGGGTAAGGGTTTGAATTTTGTGTCTCATACACATTTCCACCAGGGGAAATCAAAACTTTTAAATATTGATCATCAGTATCAAACTTCTGACTTTAGATCTTAGTTGCCCTGGTAGGAACTTGCAATTATGCCGTCCTGGTCATATCTTGGCCAGAATGATTTTATATTCAATGAGTTCTTTAATGTAGAAAAGTACTAAAAGCTCATTGAGCATCTCCATTTCCTAGAAGAAACAACAGTCTCTTGGGTACGATTCCCTTTACAACTTCTGAAAGTTTTGCAGTTGAATTTTTGAAAAGCCTTTGGAGGACTTTAGCCTTTGACTCTGCCTTCCATGCTTTAGTTTCAATTTCCCATATCTGTAAATAGCCAGAGCTGATTTTAAACACAACACAAACTCATGTTGATAGAGCAGCAACGCATCTGCTATGATCTACAGTTGTTCAGCATCTGGTGTCTCCGTACCTGCTCTGTGAGTGACTGAAGTCAAAGCCTTCTTGCTTCTCACCTTCTGAGTTGCCATTCTGTAAACCAGATGGACTCATCGATGTCCATGTGCAGAATCCAAAGAAGCAAGTTTAAGTTCAGAACCCAGTTCAGAACCCATGGAAATAATGAACTTTTGAGCATGACACTGTGAACAGACCCGCAGACCTTTAATCAAAATATTCTGCTCTGTGTGTGCATTCACACAGACATAGGCTTTATTGGAAAAAAAGATGGATAGTTGAAAATGTCCTGGTGGCACAAGTATTTGTCTGAGTGGTTACAGTTAAACACAAATAGAGCAACACTTAAAAAATTCCCTGACAAGTGGATTCCTGTGGTTTTTTCATTTGTGTGCAGATCGCATCTGAAATGTTTGGGCATTTGGGGACTTGCTCTTCAGGAGACTCATTGTTCGCAAAGCAACAAATAGTCTCGGTGCTTCTATCATTTGAATCACAGCTGTTTAAATATAGTTGACTCCGACAAGTGACCTGAGGAGCACTGGTACTGGAGCTTGCTTCCTCAAAGATAAAATTTTATTTTTAAAATGATGGAAACTGACATCAGGAGTGTTTCCCAACAAAGGAAACTGAAGTGAAGCAATAATGGCATTGGGCAAGTCAATCTACGTGCAGGCTTCTAAATGAAATGCTTCGAAAGCATTTTTTTCTCTGCGTTTATCCTCTAGTATCCCCACCTCATTCCAGCAGGTGCACTGCTGTGAATTTGGAAAATCATTCATTAAATCACTGTGGAAACAGCCTCTTCCTCTCATGCAAACATTGACTCCCTTAGATTTTTATCAAGGAAAATATTGATACTTTACTTCAGGTCCTCACAGTTTAAAGCTATGCTTTTGTAGAGATAAGTTGCTTTAACTATAGACTTTTTAATTTTTGTGTAAATACCTTTAGAATTAACAGGCCAACAAATATACTTGTGAATGTAATGTAAACACATTTTTATTAACATGTAAGTATAAACGTAAATGAAAGGAGGAAGTGAACACTGCAGCTTTCACTTTTGTCTTTATAATTGTCTGTGTGTGTGACATGAACAGATCTGCTATCTCTGGGGGGTCTTGGCTCCACACAATACTAGCATCCTGCATTGCTCTACAAGTTTATTCTTTCCAGTCTTAAAGGTTTAAACAGAACCTAGGAAGATACCTGAAGGTGGTAAATTTTCTGTGGTGTCTTCACTGCATTTTATCCAAATATCAGAATCGAGTGTCACAGGAGGGTGGCAGTGAGGAAACTTGGAGTTGGTGCTTGAAACTGCCAAGATGGTTTAGATCCAGTGACACAAGTCACCTCATTCACTCTTGGTAGGGACATACTTTTATATGGCTATGCCCCAATGCAAATGTAAACCCTGAGTCCTCAAATATTTCCTTGACTTTCATCCAGCTATTCTACTTCCGCCGGCCTATTTTCAGAAAATATTCAAAGTTTAGACAAGTATTTATTTGATTATATGAAGAAAATGACAACGAACTTGATAATAATGAAAACTAATTTTATTAAGAATTTACTATGAATTATGAAAGCCTTGTGATATGCCTCAATTTCATCTACTCACCAACGTCTGAACTATTTATTCTTTCTATACTAACTTTAATGGTGGGGCAAAGGAGAATTATGAGAGTTACAACACTAAGTTTAAATTAAGTCAGCTTGGGAGCTAAGAGGGCTAGATTGCCTCACACATGTGTAAAACCCTTGTGCAGTGCACAAAATGTCAAATATCACATGGAAGCCCTTGACTGACTAGTTCTCACACCTGAACTATTATGATGCTGACTTTTCAGGAACATTCGTCATCATATTTACTCATGAGATCCTCCACATTGCCCTGGTTAGATACTACTTCAGACCTTTTAGAAATAATTGAGCTCTTCATGACAGGAGGTTCTGGGAAAAGCAGAAGACAGGGGAATGGGAAATCAGCATACCGTTCTCTTGGGTGTATCGTGAGGCTCTGTTTCCTGGTCATCCTGTGGTTGGTAGAGCTCTGCGTCTAGCTTTAGCAAATCACTTGGAAGTGGACATGATGTATTTCTCCTCTGGGGTAGAGTATTTGAATTGCCACCTGAGATCCTTCAAAGCATTCTTTTTTGCAGCAGCTAACAGCAGTTTTCCGGATTGTTACTGCTCTGTCAGTCTTGTTCCCGGTGTGGAGATGACAATGATATTGAACAGAACTCCAGTCGATTCATATACAGAAGAAATAAACCTGGTTCACTCTAGCTATTGAGATTTGAGATCATTTATACCACATTACTAACCTATTCCATTAGAACAAACTAACACTCTATTTCATTTTATCTTATTACCACCTTAACCTAATATACATGAGAGTCTGATTTCTTGCACATAAAATGAAGCTAATAATATATTCTTATAGGTATGAAGAGCAAATGAGATAGACTGCAACACAGGTAGAGGATACTTCTGGATGAAATCCTTTGTTGTTCTGGAGTTTTCTGGAATTGTAATCAACTGTAATCCAATAGTTTTGCAGTTATTTAAGGATTATCCATATATTAAAGACCTGAAGATAGCTTTTGTATTTTTGACGCTGAACACAATGACATGGCACTTTCCTATTGTAAAATGTTAGCCATAATATGTCACATTAACTATCAAGGCAGGATCTAATGTTCAGATGAATATCTCAGAAAATAGTAGAGTATTGTGAACCAGGGGTGTCTTACTGAACACTTGTTTAATGGCAATAACTTACTGTCATTCAAATCATAGTCACATTATCACACTCCAGAAAAGCATATTTTGAAGAGAAAACATATTTTAGAATTGTATTCAGAAGATTAATCAGTTACCTGAGAGTTCATTTTGCATCTGATCTAATATTGCTGGCCACATCAAGAATTTATCCTCTTTAGAAATAATAAACAATTAAACTTTTCAGAAAACATTCTGTCCAGGATGTTTTTACATTCTATGATATTACAGGGGGTTGCAGAAATTAAAAGTTGCCTATAGAAGAAAACTCAATTCAATAAGTATTTTTCAAATATCAACTATGTACTGTAGCCTTTACCAGATACCAAGGAATGTGTAATAGAAAACAAAACAAAACAAAGATAAGATCTTTGTTTTCAAGGAGATTACCTGATGTTTATGGGTACTTCATTAAGCAGTTATTGAAATACATATTTGAATTGCATGTTCTAAAACACTTTGACAGTAGGCATTATACCTGTTATAGATATTCGTAAGCTCATTCTAGTTAGTTAACCTTGTAAAGTATTTTAATTATGGTATATTTTTGCATGACATTAAACAAACAGAAAGTTATACACATGGATTTTGTTACTTTAGCTCTTGTTCACTTATTCATATTTCAGTGTAATAGCATTGGCCATTATCAGAAATTGAGCCCAGAAAAGAACAAATGAAGTTCATTTTTGTTTTTCGTATAAAACTAGTAGTAGTTGTAAATCTGTTTTGTGAGTGAAATTGCCTGTTTATTATTCCATATGATTAAATACTTTTCAATTCTTTTTAACTCTCAGAACATATATTTCTGGGAATTTGGGTAAGTAATTGGTAGGATTTTGAAAAGTTCTACTTTTTAGATAAATTTTGAACGTGCATTGATTTGTTTTCACACAGAGATTACATATCTTAGGTTGAGCATCTACTTTAGAATATGACTGTAGACAATATTTATTTCAAAGAAATGATGTATTATTTGTGTAGAATAAAAATTAATATAATGCATTTTTTCAGGTAGCTAAAATTCAAAAGTCAAGTATATGATAATACTATTTGTGTTATCCTTTGTGGCTGAACATTTGCATCACTCTTCAGTTTGCTGTTTTAATTTCCTGTTCTTCTTCTATTGAGAACTCTCTTGTTGAATATACCTTTTGGTGCATACCATCTCTAAACTACTTTGCAGAAGAGTTATAAGGGAATAATTACAATAAGGATACGACGACCTATATATGCTATTTTGCTATTAAGTGGTTTTATGTTTGTCGTTAACATCTACATGAGTTTTTGAAATATTTAACTCACTGTGTGGTTTAATACTGCTGTACCACAAATATCAAACCATCCAGCAAACTTAATACCCAATCACTTTGTGAAATAAATGCATGAAGTCATAAACAGGCAACTTAGGCAAAAGTAAGCCAGAGACAAAAAAAAATTAATTCTTAAAACTGCCACTTTGCCTTTCAAGGAGAAAAATTAAAATCACCACGGCTTTATTAGTAATTGATTTAAAGTGACCCAGAAGAGATGTATTTCACAAGCAGGAAAGATGAAAGAAAGTCTCTCTTTTGGATTTAAAGCTTTCCTCTCGTAACTCAAAGCAAAGACATCACAAACGGATTTACCGGTTGTTTTGTGTCTCAGGTGGTAATCAATAATTCAGGTAAACATTAACTGGAAGAGAATCCACTGTCGCTGTATCTTTCCTTCTGCAGACCTGAGAGGCCAATCTTTTTGTAAGGATGTCGGTCCTGCTTTGCTTTGGATGGAGCAAAGGTAGCCACTAAACAGCCTTGCACACTTACAGAAGGGGCACCTCTGTGTTCCCTCCTTCCCGACCAGACCCTGAAATTGATGCTGTCCTTGCTGCAGATGCAGACATACTCCAGACCAAATCTCAATGCTTCTGAAACACAAATCATCAAACCAGAGAGTATCAAGTAGCATATTTCTTGATAAGATGGCAATAGCAAGACAATTTCCAGGGGGCTTAAATAGATTGATGCATTATTTTGAAGCAAAATAAAACCTCAAAGATGAGAGTAAGAACATGGATGAATTCATCTCTTCCTTCAAATACATTCCAAATTGCTGTCTTTTGATAATTCCCAAACCAAAGTGGCATCTGCCAAAGACTTCTGGAGTTAGCACACAAGTACAGACACACTGGTTATCATGTCTTAATTCAGACTTTTAAGATCCTGCCAGAATCCACCACCCCTGCTAACAAGTAGCTACTCATTCTGCTAGAACATGTTTTAGTAGAAAGAATTAACTGTCTTTTGACCATACCAAGAATTTGCCAAAAGGCAAATAATAATGCCAAATCCAAAAGGAATTTTCTGAATATTTCTTTAAAATGACTCTTTGCCATAAAACTTCATACAACTGAAATTAGAGATTTTTAGTACCCCAAATTAGTTATTTGATAAGTGATTAAGTTTACATTTCCTTCTCTTTATCTTCTTTTTTTTCTTTCTCATAGTTTATGGGTTATCTCTACTTTGGGTAAAGTCTGCTGTTCAAAAAAGTAAATGTTTTGGTAAAAATCAACTTTGTGTTTAGTAAGAATAGCTTTCTTTCTAAGGTTTATTTCACTGGAAGACTTGGGGTTCTTGTTCGTTTGATATTTTTCTATTCTCTGTTTTCCTTGTTCAGAGCAGGGAGAAGACTGCATAAGACCCTATTCTCTCACATCATCAAAAGCAAAATATCTTCTACTTTTTGGACACACCTTCAGTTTTTTTCTTCACATTTCTATGCAACAAAATGTTGATAAGTTCCAGATTACCTATGTTTATTCTCCAAAGCTTATTCTCTTTCAATCTTCCTAGGTCCAGAGAATATCCTCCTATGTATCTTAGAAGTACAGTCTGAATTTTGAAGCCCTAGAATTATCTAAGGAATGGTGTTAGTATTTTGAAAGTAAATAAATGCCCCAGAAAAAAAATCAAACAAAAAACTGCAAGAGAAAAAAACAATGAAATACTTGTTTCCAATGGTGGTGCTTTATAGTTCTATGCCTACTAAAACACATATTTGGAACTTATTAAAACAATTACTATCTTTACTTTTTTACATTTATATTGAAGTCTAATTCATGTATCATAAACTTATACATTGTAAGTACAACATTTGGCAATTTTTAGTACATGTATAGACTGGGAACATGAATAAATTCCAGCTTTAGAACATTTCCATTATTCTCCAGTACCCCATCCAACCTGTTTGTAGTTAATCCTCCTAAGCAGCAAAACACTGAAACAGAAAATGTTCCTAGGTAGGAAGTCAGTGAAATTTTATGGGTGTCTGATAAGCAGAATGAATGTTTGAACAGAAAACTTATAGTGAAGTTAACATGGGAAAATGCTGAGATGGAGAATTAATACTAGTTCCTTAGAGACCACCCTCCTGCAGGAATATGGAAAAGACAAAATTCATGGAGCAAACAGATGATAACAATGAGACCAAATGTTCAAAATATAGAATGAATGCTGTACTAAGTACTTTTATATATTTTTCCTTATTTAATATAAACAATAGCTCCATGAAATAGCACTTGTACCACTATCCTCATTTCACAGAAGAAAACTATGGCCCAGACAGGTAAAGCAAAGAGTAGACATGAAATGGAATTTGAATTTAAATCTAGGAAATCTAATTGTAAAACTCACACTTTCGCTAAGTACCCTACATTTGCTCTTCTCAGCATCGCTTAGGATATAAAATCTCAGTAAATAAATGACAAATTTTCTCTAAATTGGAGCCAGCTGACTCTCAAGAGTCACAGTAAGGAGACCCAGGATATGAGGTCAGGAAATAACCAGTCTCATGCCACAATAAGGCTATTACTGCTAGTAGCTGCACTGCTAATAGCACAAACAGAGGTTATGGTGCAAAGCAAATGTTGGTGATGCTGGGAAGGGTTTTGGTAAATGGATAGAAACCAGGGAAACAGGCGTACAACAATTTTGAGTCTTGGAATGAGTCTTCTCTGGCATAAGTCTCTGCTTTCCATTTCTGGAAGCAAAGCAATATCCACTAATGACTTTGCATTCTTGTTAGTTTGATATTTTTTCTATTCCCCTTTTTACTTCATCTGGTCGATTGATATTTTCCTTTTCCTAGACTTGACCTCCTCACTATACTCTTTTTCCAGATGTGTGACAACCACTTTCACAGTAACTAAAAATACTTCAGGCTAATTTGTTTAATGGTTATATGTTCTCTTTTTTGCTGATACTGGAGGATTTCAGAAGTCCAAGGAGATTTTGTGGATGCTGTTCCATAGTAATTCAAATTCCAAGTTTGCGAATATATGTCTTGGCACCTTTATGAATTGAAGTACTTCCTGAAGCCCAGGGCCAAAATAAGATATACAACTGAGACAGATGTTCTGAACTTAGAGTAGCTTTTTGGTTTAGAAGCTGAAAAATTCAGATCTTTTAAGAGCACTCTTAGAAGCTAAGCCAGGTGAAGGAATGGGAGCGACACCAAAACATGCATTTTCCTATGTGCATTAACAGGGCTCATAAACTGGCTACCATATTTGATGCCTAGTAAGTAAAGGAGGAAAAAGAAAAAAAGGGTAGTATCAAAGACGATAATAAATGGCACCTTAAAAGTCTCCCTCTGGAATGATATGTGGTTTTGGAAGGCCTAGTCACAGGAAATGGATTCACCCATAATAAATTATTAGAAGACGTCAGAACAAAGGTATATTTTTCAGAAACAGATGGAAAAGAATAGCCATTCCAGTGGCATTTCTTTTCAAAGATGTACGTTCCAAGTTCTTGTTAAGTTTTAGCATTAAACTACACCATCATGAAATGTATTTCTGAGACCACTAAATTTCTCTACAAGAAAAAAACAAGCCCAGACTATTACCCGTTTAAGAGCTATACTATTCTCTTTTTAGCAAATTGATTGATTTTAACTTTTATTTTCCACAACAAAATACCTCATTTTTTTTCCAGAAGACGAAGATTATGGAAATAGTTTCCCATGATTTTGTTGTTTTCTTAGTTTTTGAACTACTTTTACAAAATCTCCCTAATTATTATTTGGATAATTGGACAGTATTGTATAAGAATATTTTCATGCATCGTTGGTTTAAAAATTGTGCTCCTGTGGAAAAAAATGTTATAGAAAAACTAGCAATAATACACACATAGGAAATAATGCTAATGTTTATTGGTTACCTTCAACAAAGTTAAGCTGTGTGCTGAGGGCAAAGTTCTCTAGATAAGCTATGATGAGTCTGTCTGGTAGTGAATTTCACTTCCTTTTCTAATTATAGCCATAAGACTGCATTCAAGTTATTGAACATTGAGTGTTTTGCTTGTTTTACTTGAAAATGTATATCATTTATTAAGCTGCTTCTAGATCTAAGCTGTATGCAGTGAAAACAACTCTGGGGAATTTATCCAGAAAAGAAGCACATTAAATGATGTAAGGTAGTCCTCAGATCCTGTGAGCAGTCACATGACTGATCTTGGAAGTTTAGGAAGGAGAACCGACCCTGATAACTAGCTGAGAAACTAGTCCTTGTCAAGGTGACATCCCACTGTCACCAGGCCTGCTCTCTGTCCCTTTGCACCCCTCAGTCAATCACAGGTCTTTGCTAAAACTACCAGTATATCTACCCCTGGAAACTGACTGGAGCTATTGTTACTGCCGACACACTTGTGTGGCAGGTTACACAACTGACAGGTCTCACTGGCCAGTGTGGCATTCCTATGCCTCCACTGCAGGATGGCAGACAAAATGAGAAGACCTTGCTTTGCTCCCTCCTAAAGGTGGGAAATGTTCCAAATACAAAATGAAAGTTCGTATGCCACACTGTCAAAAACACTGATGTTGCTAAAGAAACCACTTCAGATTCTGCTTTTTCAATGTCTCACAATATTTGTTCAATTTGGAAGATGGTTTGTCTGAAAAGGTTCTATCAATCTATCGCCAGGTGTCCTGTTGTACTTCTTAAAAGAACTTCATTTCCTCTTTATGTCCTAGTTTATAACATAAATTATAAAGTCAATCTCCTTGCAATGGATTATATCAATTCATACCCAGGAGTGTATATTTTCAATCCATTACCATATTTATATAGAATTTATTTATCTCAAATTGTGTTTACCACTAGGATAGGGTTTTGATCCTGACAACAGTCATATGTAGAAGTCACAGCAGGCATTATTAGTCTCTTTTTACCGGTAAGGGAAATGTTACTTGACAAGAGTATGCCTTTCTCTGAATGGCAGAGAAGATATTAGAGTCTGCACCATCTAACCATGCCAATGGCCAAGCAATGAAACCACCTTCTCAATTATTTCAGAGAAATCACACCTTTAGTTCATTAGGGTTGTCTGAGGAAGACAGAATGAAAATGGATGAAGAAGTAGAAGAATGAGGTTTCCATCATCATAAGTTGTGGCTGCTGCTGCTGGAAATCTCACCCTCCCCAACTGTGGGGAGGGTGCCCTCCATGACTGAGTGTGCTGAATGGGTGCTCCTTCAATTCTCCCAATTATGAAAGCCTGTGACTTTCACCTCAGGTGACAAACTCTCCTTCTTCGTATTGCTCTCTGTTTTGTCCTGATGTAGAATTCCTTGTGAAATACTGTCCTAGGTAATCTAGAAAAAACCCTGAATCCACATGAAAGATATCTTGGAACCATTTACTTATTTCATACCTAGTTGTCAAAGGCTCTGGTGTTCCAATTAGGTTCGAGATAGGACAAATGGAAAGGTTTGAACTCAGTTCCTGCACATGGACAGTTTGTTTTCCAGTAGGACAGGCAGGAAGGAACAAAAGCAAACTCAAATCAAGCAATACTGGTGATCCCTGAAGTAAGTACTAGGGCTACAGGAAGAGTTAGAAGGGATTTTCGTTGCCAGAGGTCCATGGAGTCTTCTCAGAACATTTGATGTTTTAGTCAAACCCCAATGTACAGAAATGAATTTCTAAGCAAATGGATGAGAAGCAAAGGGGAGAATAACTAGGCGTGTGAAGGGGAAAGAACCTAGAAGCCTCCATTCTTTTAGGCCATTCAGACACTTTCGAGAGAGTAGGAGTGCAGGTACTGGGTGCGTGGAGCTCATAAGTAAGAGACTTCTAGACCATCATGTGTTTTCCATCCTAAAAGAACACGCATTGGTTTTATACTAATATCTAAAAAATAGATTTTTCCTGCTTAATTAAGAGATAATGATTTAAAAGATAACTCCAGTGCTTCCAATGAAGAACTGATAATAAGAATTAATGTCTATTAATCATTGCCTATGTTTTTAACTGCTGTACTAAGTACCTTATAATTATTCATTAATTTCCTCCTGCCAAAAACATATGAGGTAAATGTTATTGTCCTCATATTACAATGAGGAAATTGAGATCTTGAAATCTTGCCAGAGCTTGGATTTGAACTCATTTAAGCTATTTCTCAAAGATTTTATACCCCAAAGAATATACCCAAGTTGCAAAATTTCATATGACATATATCCATCATGATGACATGGCTATATTAGGAATTAAAATGAATAATGTTATTTATAACTGCTTATAACTACAAGTAATGGAGAAATATTACGCATGCTTCAGAATCATCAGACTTACTGATATTACAATGAATCTATCTGATAAGAGAGCATGTGTTCTTACCACCTGGGATAGATTGTTTTATTTTTATTTTTTATTTTATTTTAAAGAGAATAGAACAAAACAAAACAAAACAGAAAAGAGTCAAACATAATATAACATTTCAGAACAGAACACTGCAAGCTATACAGGTTTTCAAAATATAACAACAGGAGATTAACAATGGTTACCCTAGTGTCTCTTGCTTTCTTCAAAATGGTTGTTCATACATTTACAGACAATAAACTCAAACAAAATGAAGTAATATAAAACCAGATAAAACAAAAGAGCATTACAGGCCTTTAAGTCGGACAACAAGAAACCAACAATGGCTACCGTAATGTCCCCTGTTTTTCAAAAGAGCTGTTCCTATCTTCTCACATATTGCAATCAAATACGAGGAAAGGGACTTAAACCAATCAAATCAAAGAATAAAAGCACCATTGGACTTCAGAACCATTTCTCCATATTTATTAGGAATTTTGTATCTTATTGAGTCTTTCAGTTTCTTACACTAGGGAGATGATGTGTTTACACATGTGAGTTTGGTTTACTTCACTTATGAGTATGGTCTCAAGTCGCATCCATTTACCTATAAAAGCCTCAATGTGATCATTTCTTATAGCTGAATAGTACTCCATTGTATAAAAGTACCACATCTTTTTTATCCATTCCTCAATTGATGGGCATTTGGGTTGTTTCCAAGATTTGGCTATTACAAATTGTGCTGCTATAAACATGGGTGCACATATATCACTGTGGTAAGATGATTTCATTTCTTCTGGGAATATGCCCAGAAGCAGAATAGCTGGGTCAAATGGGACTCCCAGTCCCAGCTTTTTGAGAAACCTCCAGACTGATTGCCACAGTGGTTGCACCAGGCTACACTCCCACCAACTGTGGAGAAAGGTTCCCTTTTCCCCACAGCCTCTCCAGCATTTATTGTTGGTGGTTTTCT